>ML251072.1:0-19372 GCA_005239495.1 Nicotiana undulata | reverse complement strand
AAGAAAGAGTTAATGGGTTAGGAAGTAAAGAAACTTTTTTCTTGCTTACACTCTCTTTGGCTGCTACCACAAGACTAACTTTTTCGTCACTCTTAGCCTCTTTTCTCTCACTAAAGTTTTTTTCTTTTTGTTCACTCAAACCCTCCTGTTTTTCTCTCCCTACCTCACATACTTTTGTTACTCATTGCCTTTCCTCTTTTCTTTTCCCTCAAGATCAGTCTTCTTCTCACTTGATATCCCATTCTCTTCGCTCAACACAACCTCTCCTTTTTCCTCTCTTGGGATGTCAACATGCACTCCCTTACTCCTCTCATTCTTTTCTCTCTCATATTTTTCCATATTCTCTTTAACAGTATTTTCGTCTTCCCAAATTTGTGAGGAAGTCAAAGGCCCAAGAATGAGTTTCTTCCCGTTAACTTCAAAAGAGTATCTATTTTTTTCCATGCAATATGAAGCTCTTCTGTAGGTATACCATGGCTTTCCCAACAAGATATGATAATTATTTATGGGAATCACATCACACCAGATCGCATCCTCATACCTTCCAATAGAGAATAGTAATAACACTTTTTTATCTACCTTTACTCCTCTCAATATGTAGGGTTCAATACGGTCAACACAAGGCAGGTTCAATTTTTCAACCATATAAGAGCTCATTGAGTCAACACAAGGATTTTTCCTTGAATTTCCACATATCTAATTATTTTCTTAGTTTCTCAATTCCATTGCATTTCTTTACTGCTTCCGCATTTCTTCTACTTATTTTCTTTAAGTTCTTGATCTCCCAACCTTTGTGAACCATAAAATCAAAAGGATTATATCGACGCTCTGTCACCAAAGCGAAAATGGCTAGGCCGAGTCCACAAACAAAACCATCATTCAAAACTTGAAGAAAAGGTTGGATGATGCCCGAGGTGCTATGGGCATATCGAACGACGTCAAAGTCGAGCACAGGGCAAACCCCTATGGGTCCGAAGCTTGATTTCGGTCGAGGTCGGAAAACCTAGCATCAGGTTTCAGCATGCCACCGAGGATTCGAACCACGAGGCCATGAACACTAACCACGAACTACTGGACGAAAAACTTGAAGCCGCACTACTTTGAATTGCCGCACAAAAGCAAAGGATCGAGAGGTATTACAACAGAAGGGCAAACCTTCGACATTTCGGAGTCGGGGACTTAGTCCTAATGAAAGTCACCCTCAATACTCGAGACCCAAACAAATGGAAACTAGGCCTAATTGGGAAGGACCGTACCGAGTCCTCAGAGTCATGGGAAAAGGATCTTACAAACTTGGCACAATGGAAGGCGAGCAACTACCAATCAATTGGAATATATCACTACTAAAACGATACTATTGTTGAGGTATGACCTTCCCCTTTTTCAGTTATTTCTAAAACTAACTCCTTGCAAGTGTTCGATTGGAGACATCGAAGCACCCTTCAACTAGAAGACCTTGGGTTTTAAAGTATGCGTTGTACTCTTTTTTCCCGTAGATCAGGTTTTATCCCAAATGGGTTTTACCGGCAAGGTTTTTAACGAGGCAACACTTATATGCTACATAAGGGAAACTCAACAAGTATTCAAGGCTTCTTTTCAATCAACCTAGAATACTAGGGGGCATCACCCCCGGAGGATGCATCTTTGAAGAAAGCGATTCAAGCTAAAGATGGCCTTGATATGAAAATGATGTAATGGGCCAAACGGTCAAACGAACCGTGTCCATATAGAGAAGTCGAGCCCCCAACAGCGAAACATGTACACATGTAAAAATTATTTGAAGAAACATTCTTATGATATCAAAACACTTTGTGTATCAAAATAAGGCTATTATTATACAAAACTTCATTTTACGAGAAACGACTACCACCCCAAGTACTCGAGGACTGTCATTGATAGTCAATGAGTCGAGACATCGGAAACTCGAACTCATAAGACCTCAAAGAGGCATACTCATAAGACATCAATGAGGCATACACGAACTCATATGACCTCGAAGTGGCATTCCCTCGATGTAAAAGCAAACTCCACCATACTCGGGGACTAAACGCTACGGCCATATAAAGGACTACGACCATATAAAAGGCTACGGCCATAAAAAAGACTACGGTCATACAAAAAGGCTATGTCTGAAATAATGCGGCTCGGAGACGTCCGACTTCCGCCATAATATTAAAGGCCTTCAAAACACTTTACAAACCCGGTTAAACTAGGCTACCCTCAGCAAAAGCAAAAAGGTCTTTGATAAACCCATCCCTAAAAAAATTCAGAGGCTTCGATAATATAAGCCTTTGAAAAAACCTTAAAAAGTATTCAACTATCGTTACACAACGAATTACAAACGAGGTTCCAATCGATCGAACCTTCGAAAAATCCAACGAGTATGAATACAAAAAACACATGCTAAGGCATACGAAAATTTTCACTAAGTCTTTGGCCGGAAAGCGGGAAAAATCATAGCCTTTTTAGAGGCCGAATTGGCCCAACCTAAAAGAGCCTAAGGGCCAACCTAAAAGAGTCTAAGGGCCAACCTAAAAAGCCTAAGGGCCGATATTTAAAATCCTAAGGGCTAATATTTAAAGAGCCTAAGGGCCGATATTTAAAAGCCTAAGGGCTAATATTTAAAAAGCTTAAAGGTCGAAGCTCACAGTGCTCGAGGTCTTACTTAGCACGGACTCAAAAGTCCCATCACCTCGAGATGCCAGTAAACTTAAGGGTTTACCTTACCCCGAATTTGAGCCGATGCTCACCCGATTATCAAAAATTATATCACCAAAAATCGAGCAAACATTGAATAAAAATTGAAACTAAAAAACGATCAAGGAAACTCTTTTCTTTTCATATATACAAGGGTATTACAAAGGAGTTCTACAAAACAAAAAGATAGAAAAACTTCTATTTACCCCAGGGGGCACCCCTCCCCCCCCCCAAGACAATGACCTCCCTCAGACATGTTGCTCTCTCGGGACCAATCTCGTCCCCGGGAGTAGCCTCTCCTTCAATATCTTCCTCTACATCTCTGGAACCACCCTGGCCATCTTTGACGTCTTCTTCATCGTCGGAGCTAAGGACAAATTTGGCATCATCCTCGTCTGTCTTAGCTTGCTTTATCTCTTCGGAGAGATCAAAGCCCTTGGCATGGACCTCTTCGAGAGTCACCATCCGAGATCGGCACCTAGCGTAGTCATTGCTTCATTTTTCCCGATCGGTAGTCCCTCTCAACTGTATTTGGGCATCGGCTGTATCCTTCATATATATGGCTACAGTCTTGTCAGCCTTGGTTTGTATTTCTCTATCTTTGGCCCGGGATCCACAATTTCGGTCTCGGCCTTTGCAAGGCTAGCCCTGAGTTCAACTATCCTGCCGATCTGGACCGAACTGCTTTCTTGAGAATTCCGAAGTTGGATCTTGTGGGCAGACACCTTCGCTAGTGCATCATCTTTCGTCGCTGCTAGGGTATCCATCTTCACTTTCCATTTATCGCATTATGAGTTGAGTTTATCAACCTCACCACGAAGGCGCTCCAACATCTCCACTTTTTGCTGCAACTGAGACATAGAAGTATTAGCCTCCGAGGACGAGAGAGGAAGCCCATATTTTTTTTTGAATGGAGGTTACCTGCTTCTCCAGCTCGTCCTCATATTCACGAGCTTTGGTCAACTCCAACCAAAGTTGCTTAAGTTCTTCCTCCTTTTTGTCGCAAAGGAGCCTGAGGGCTTTTTCTTCGTTCAAAGATTTACGCAACTCGGCTTCACAATGACGCAGTTCATACTTAAATTTATCAAAGGCATACAGAAAAGAAAGGAATTTATCAAAGGCCTATAGAAGTTTGGGAAGCAGTCACCACATCAGGTGAAGCAGGGCCTTCGCCCCTTCTTTCTCTCGAAGTCCCTTCTTCGTGGAGGGGCTCCTGTGTCAGCAGGCTTGATAGCCTCGGTAGATTTTCTTTTTCGAGCAACCAAAGTCGAGCCCTCCACCTCGTTGCCCTGATCATCCATATACTGGTGGACCGAGTCAATATCCACATCGATAACAACGCTCTTCTTGCGCCCCCGAGCTGGTTCTGCTTTGTTTTGTTTTGGGTGTCCTCGTTCTTCGAGGGCCTTATTCTTTTGTTATCCTTTTTTGGATTTGTTTCCGAAGATCCCACTTCCTCCCCGAGAGGGGGAGACCTCATCTAAGAGAACTCACTGATACCTGCCACATAAGAGTTAAGTCATAGAAAGAAAAAGAAATATTAAAATAGGAACCGTGATGTTTTGCTTCCCACTTTCCCTTTGACAAGTCCAGCCACTTGCGTTTGTCATATGATGAAGTAGAGGCCAGTTTACGAACCTAGTCCTCGAGGTCGAGGACCCCATTGGGCATCCACGGGACCACTACAAAAAAGGAAATAGAATATTATGCGAAGCTTAGTAAAAATCATGGAAAAAACCAAAGCAAAGAATTCCACTCACATTCGAAGTTCCATTTTTCGGGGAATGGCAGGGACTCCTTGGGGATAACATCGACGGTCCTTGTCAAGACCCAAATCGATGGGCCGCGACGAGTACACGGTACCTTACTCAACCGAGTAGCTACATAAGGTATTTTTCATATAATTCTATCATAGGTAATTGAGCCGGAAATCTGTCGTGAGATAAAGAGAATACAACATGTGATGCCTACTTATACATAAGACATACGGTCCTATACGACTAAAATAACCACTCGTACACTGAACATAGGCCGACAAGGCCTTACAATCTTTTACATACATGACATTTGTCTACACGCCTCTAAGAATACATAATCTTCATAAAGGTTGGCACAGAGTCCCGCCATATCAAACCATACATGTTTAAATCATACAAACAAAACAAGCAATTCTGAAGCAAATGGAGCGCACCAATACCTTCCGCTGAGCTGATAGCCTACTTGAAGGGATCTCGACCTGTCTATCGAGACCTCTGGGCATGAAACGCAGCGTGCCCATGCAAAAGGGATGTCGGTACGAATAATGTTCTGATTATGTAAGGCACATAAATAAGTACATAACATACATGTAAGAAATATAGGGTAAATAACTCAACCTGTAAGTATGGGTAACTCTGTAAATCATGATATAATTATAATGTCATGCGTGTATGAATGTCATGTCGTGCATAGGTACATGTGTTCATAACATCATCAAGCCTCTGAGGGCATCCCATCATATCATCTCGGCCACTGTGGGAAAAATCATCAACGTATAACAGCTGATCAGGGGGTGGTGCGTATATAATGCCATAACCTTTTCCCATATCCCATATAAATATAATATACATATATACGCGCATATAACTCCATCTGGTCATGGGTCAATGTGCATGTATAAATGCATGAAATGCATATGAAATACGTTTATAAAATCTCTCGGTACGTCATAAGACCATTATGCCTATAATTAATATCATGAAATAATATTTACCAACTTACGTATTTTTGAGACCCATGAACAGATGATAGAATAATATGACACATGGGAAAATAATTCATATACATCTCTATCATTTCTACGCATAGAGTAATTTACGGAAGTTGTGCATTTGCTTGTTTCGCTTGTGTCGTATAGATCATGCCAAAATAAAGAAAGGATAACCTTAACATACCTAGAGTAGGAAAGAATCCGTATAATATTTTTGGAAAGATTATACCGTGCTCCATTAGAGTTTGTAATTTACGTTGCAATAGCTTTGTAAAGGTTCACATGAATTCTTTATAATTCACGTTGCAATAGCTCTCTGTTGAGTCATCACCTTAATGCAAACATTTTCCATTCTCTTTACTGATGTAGGGAATTATTTTGCTCTTTGAAGGATTCATTTCCACCAGACGCTCTTTAGTTCTTGATCTTTTGATACTGGGAAATGAAATATAACACTAGTGTAGGAAAGCTAGTATAGTGGGTGTGTTCCACTTATTTGATGAGTAATGTCACATAATCTACTAAATGTTGCCACCTTTCAAGTATTATGTAATAGTCACAATGTTAAATTATTTGGCTGCCACGTTGTTTTGTTGTTCGATCTTTATCTAAATCACTATTTATTTAGTCATTAATCTTATGATTAATTTAATAATTTTCTACTATCCAATAATTAACCAATTATCCACATAATGAAGAATTATCCAAAATTACTCAAAGTACTATTTATAGCCTTATACATTTTACTATCATGGCTATGTGGTACTCTGTATGGTACTAGTTCATAAATATAGTGTATTAATGCTTGGCCCGAATTTTATCCCAACATGCAAAACTTGGACAAAAATTCATTTTCTTTGACTTGCTTCCCCTCTCACCTTCACGAATTTACTCCTTACTTGTTTGAAATAGCAATCATTATTATCTCCAAATAATCTTTTCCTTGGACTAATGTCAACTAACGTACGACAAATTCAACGCACAATACTACAAGGTGCAGCATCGTAATAATTTAATATTGTGAATACATTATCGTAGTGTAGTATTGCAAGGCGTAACATCATCGTAATGTGGTACTGCAAGGCGTAACATCATCGTAATGTAGTACTGCATGGCGTAACATCATCGTAATATAATACTGTGTGACGTAATATTGCAGGGCGTAACATCATTCCTCCCTTTGTGATAACAACACGATAGGGGTCCGAGAACTACTAAAGAAAATCAAGAAACATGCAGAAGCTAAAAGAAAAATAAAGAAACAAAAAAGACGGAAAAGTAAAGATAGATTGAATTCAAGAAAGAGTTTCTTGAATTCAAGAAGTCTATTCTTGAAGTTGAATCCTAACAACAACAATTAGCTAACAAAGAACTAATCACCTTTGGTAAAGACTTAAAAACAAGAAATAAATTGTGAAACCTGACCCTTTAGAATAACAAGAACAACAATAAGCCTAAACTTATAACCTTTCTTGAATACCTAGAATTGCTCTAAGATTTCGAAAGAATTTAATCTTACCACCTTAAGTCTTGAAGGTTGAAGAATAAATCCAAGAGTAGCCACACACAAGAGTGCAAGAAAACTTTCACAATATTTATTGATATTGTCTATAATAATCTTCTAAGTCTAAAATCAAAGAAGACACCCTTTTATATAGAGAGGGGTCACGAAATTGTACCTAAATAAATAAGGAAATAAAGTCCTAAACTACTTTGGACAATAAGTCCAACTACCTTAGGAAAAGAAAAATACTAGGAAGCAAAAACCAAGTCATTCTTGGAAAGTAATTCAAAAAAATTTAGTAAAAGGAAAACATAACCTTAAATAACTAGGAAAGCAATAAATATAGTCCCATAATATATGGAAATGAGTCCCAAACCAATCTTGGAAAGAATCTTGGAAATCTTGAAGGAAATTGGCAAGCAACTTGGAACAAACTTGCACTCAACATATGGCACGGCTATTGTATCCTTCTTGGACATCAAGTAAGTCCTCTTCATGATATAAAAATGTGGCTTTATGTAGGACTTCATTGGCTACAAATTTGGACACATTTTAGGTGACAAATTGGTCCAGCGGTGGCCTGATTTTGACCTTCTTCAGAGGATGTTTCTTGGGATCTAATACACCTCTTCTTGGACATGAATTTGGGACATAAAATAATTATAACACATATATAACTCATATACTTTCCTTAAGCTCTTCCTCCCAATTAACAACTTCTTTACATGCACTTGATGTCTAATGACCTTGTTTGACAACACTTTAGCTTGACATCTTGTTAAAGGCTTTATTTTAGATTCCAAAGCTTCATTCTTGTCCTTGAATATATTTGAGCTTCCTAGGATGCTATCATTCCCCTCTTCTTGAAGAAAATTCATCCTCGAATTTCGACCTTGCAAGAAATAGAAAACATGCACTAGTAAATGACATCCACTAATCTGAAAAAATGGTAGGAATAAAACAAGATAGTGACTATGTGTCCACTTAACCCAATTAAGCCTAATAGGTGTAAATACTCCCTTATAAAGCATATGGACATTATCATCCTAATAAAATTTATGCCTACTTAGATTTGTCAAATAAAAACCTCTCTCAGATGCACTATATAATGAAATTTGCAATGCGATCTTGTCAATAAGATAGTCCAAATATGTGCACGCAAAAGAAATTACAAAATATTGGTCATGCAACAATTTAACACAATTATCTCCGCCACATGTATCAAATAAGATATTTTTATGATATCGCCAATTATCAATTATAAATCCCATGGATTCTTCTACACGTAAGTTATTCAAAGAAACACATAAATTCTCAGAAAGGTCAGAATAACCCATAAATTCCAAAAAAAAATATTCAATACATCCAAGCTCATGATTATAACTTTCTCCAATAATATTCGCAACACCAATGAATTCTACATAATTGCTCAAACTGTCACAAAAAGAGTCATAGATAGGTCCATGAAAGAGTATTTGATCACTAATGTCACAATAATCATGCATATCCTCTTTACTAGAAGCAAGCACTTTTACAGTCTCACAATAAATATGACTAGAGGAATGACTTCCCATCGAACAACAAAACTCACATTCTAGCAATTTATCACATGAAAACTCATTAGGCACTTGAATAAGAGAAGAAAGAACATTTAACTCATTAGCAAGCCTTTTCTCATAAATTTCATGCCTCTTTCCACAAAGTTGGAATGCATAATCATCTATGTCATACTCAATTTCAAAAGTAAGCAAATTACTCTTGCACTTGAACTTAGATATTATAGTTAATGACTTGATATGCATCAAAAAATTATCATCCACAAAATTATAAAATCACCAATATAAGAAATAAGAGTATAACTCATTACCTCCAAAAATACCTTAGGTATTCTAGAAAGGCCAAGAATGTGAATAAACCAATTATACATACCATACTTGGACTTAATTATTAATGGAACAACATCACCTTTTATTCTTTTACGCAATAGCTCTAACTTAGCAATCCCTTTAGGGAGCTCCATGTTGTAAACCTGTAAATAAGAATCAAAGATAGTCAAAAGGTTCAACAACAAAGAGTTTAACCAAGATTTTATCTTCCACCATCTAACAAGATTTGATTTCACAAAATTCATGTGGGAATCCGATTGGATTCTTAGTTACCATCTCTTGTGCCTCACCTCCCCTTTCAAAAGGTCTTTCCACATATGGCTGCACAAAATTACAAGAACTAAAACAAGAAAGAGTTAATGGGTTAGGAAGTAAAGAAACATTTTTTCTTACTTACGCTCTCTTTGGATTTTATCTCAAGACTAGTTTTTTCCTCACCCTCAACCTCTTTTCTCTCACTAAAGTTTTCTCCTTTTCCTTCACTCAAACCCTCCTATTTTTCTCTCCCTACCTCACATACTTTTGTTATCTCATTGCCTTTCCTCTTTTCGTTTCCCTCAAGATCAGTCTTCTTCTAACTTGACATCCCATTCTCTTTGCTCAACACAACCTCTCCCTTTTCCTCTCTTGGGATGTCGACATGCACTCGCTTACTCCTCTCATTCTTTTCTATCTCATATTTTTCCATATTCTCTTTAACAATTTTTTCATCTTCACAAATTTGTGAGGGAGTCAAAGGTCCAAGAATGAGTTTCCTCCCATTAACCTCAAAAGAGTATCTATTTTTTTCCATGTTATATGAAGCTCTTCTATAGACATACCATGGCTGTCCCAACAAGATATGATAATTATTCATGGGAATGTCACGACCCGAAATCCCACCTTCAGGTCGTGACTGCGTCTAACGTTGAACCCGCTAGACAAGCCA
The DNA here is from genome assembly GCA_005239495.1 of Nicotiana undulata. Lineage (NCBI taxonomy): Eukaryota > Viridiplantae > Streptophyta > Magnoliopsida > Solanales > Solanaceae > Nicotiana > Nicotiana undulata. The sequence goes on along the minus strand of ML251072.1, from coordinate 9,608 downwards.
ATGTGTACAGTTAAACTAACATGATAACACCGAATTAACAGAATTAACCAAAAATAGTTTACAAATTTTTAACAGCGGAAATAGATAAAATTTCAAGGCTAAGTGGAATAACAAGTACGATACGTCGCATAAGCCCCAAAACCGGGACTCACGAACTATCTATAGGAGTTCTAAAAACAAAGTCCTGTCTCTGAGTCCTAGAGGAAAGACGAGACAGAATAAAGAACTAATGATAGGAGAGACGCCAAGGCCCACGAACGCTAGTGGGTATAGCTTGAAGTCTCTGAGGTGGACTAAAGGATACTCCCTCAATGATGTCCACTAGGTCNCCAGTGTATACCTCGAAGCTCTGACGTGGACTGAAGGTATCTCCCTCAGAGATGTCCACTAGGTCCGATCGCAGGATCTGCACAACAATAAAAAGTGCAGTGTAGCATCAGTACAACCGACCCCATGTACTGAGTAAGTGCCGAGCCTAACCTCGGCCGAAGTAGTGACGAGGCTACTTAACAATGATAACCTACCTGTACAGTTCTACAACATATAACATAGAAAATAGCAGCAATAAACAGATAAGCATGGGATACGGGAGCAGTTAATGGGGTAGCAAGTGAGATGAGTAAGTCAAATGCATAGGAGCAACAAGAAAGGCAAGTTAACAAAAATGTTAATGAAACGGTATGAATGCCAGGAAGGTAAATAATGGCACGACATCACCCTTTGTGCTTTTACTCTCTTCCTCATAATGCAATGTACGATGTAAAATGATGTAAGTCATGGCACGGCATCACCCTTCATCCTTTTACTCTCTTCCTCACGATGTAATATAATGTATGACAACGTAAATCATGGCACGACATTACCCTTCGTGCTTTCACTTTCTTTCTCACTATGCGATGTATGATGTATCAATGTAATTCATGGCACGACATCACCCTTCATGCTTTTACTCTCTTCCTCACGATGTAATATAATGTATGACAACGTAAATCATGGCACGACATTACCCTTCGTGCTTTCACTTTCTTTCTCACTATGCGATGTATGATGTATCAATGTAATTCATGGCACGGCATCACCCTTCGTGCTTTACACTCTTCCTCACCAGAACAATGACAATATCAATGGCAAGGGAATGCAGCATAGTGGGAGTACAATTCATAGTCACCCAGCAAAAGGAAAATATCAGTCAATATCATAATATTTCCCGACAAGGGTCTCAGCTATAACCAATCTTTTCACGTATATCCTTTACAGTGGGGTTCTCAATAGAACCATTACATCACAAGTTCTTCAACAAGCATCTTCAATAACAATCAACTTCCAAGTAGAGACAATTTCATAATACAATGAATATGGAAGTAATAAACAGAATTTCACCAAAAAAGACTCACGGGCATGCTTGACACACAATGCATAGGTACTCGTCACTTCACCTATGCATTGAACATGGCAACACATAGCACATAGCACACAACACCTATTCCCTCACCCAAGTTAGGCAAGACACTTACCTCGAGTCCAAGAATAGCAATTCAAGCCTCTAACACCGCCTTTCTTTTGGAATTCAACTCCGAACGACAATATCTAGACATAATTAACTTAATAACATCAATAATGACTCATAAATACAATCCCATAGCCTAGATATACATTTCCTAGCATTCTTCCAAAAATACCAAAATTTGACCCCGAGCCCACTTGGTCCAAACACGAGGCTCAGACCAAAACCCGATCACCCATACCCCCACGAGTTTAAATATATGATTTGTTTTGAAATCCGACCCCAAATTGAGGTTGAATTACCCAAAATCCCATAAACCCTAACTCTACCCAAAACCCCTAGTTTCTACTTTGATTTTAGGATTTTAGGCCTAGATGCTAGTGATTAGGGGAGGAACGCGGAAGAAATTGGTGTTAAGAACACTTACCCAAATGGCTATGGAGGGGAAAATGGCTTGGAGGTCTTCAATGGAGTTTGAGAAAGAAGGGAATGGTGAAAATTGATGAAATCCCGTATGGTATTCTGTTTTGGAGCTTTAAATAACTGGGCAAAAACGTGCATCGCGATCGCGGAAATGGGTCTCCGATCGCGGAGAGTCTGGTCCCTACACTCTGCGATCGCGGCTGAAAGAATGCGATCGCGAAGAAGAGCCTGGGACCCCTCCTCACTGCGATCGCGAACAAGTGACTGCGATCTCATCGCTCAAGGACTCCACCCTATGCGATCGCGAACTAGACCTTGCGATCGCGAAGAGTACCCCCGCCCAAACCTCCTATACCTCTATGCGATCACGGACAGTGCTATGCGAGCATAGAGGAAGTGACCTCCCCCTCAATGCAAGCCTATGCGATCGCAGAAGGACCTATGCGATCGCATAGAACAAAATGCCAGACACCAGCAACAGCTACTTCACACCAGATTTTTCTAACTTTCGCACTCCGTTACCTACCCGAAACTCACCCGAGCCCTCGGGTCTCAAAACAAAAAACACACACGACTCTCAAATCATCCTACAGCCTTATTCAAGCATTCAAATCACCAAAATATCATCAAAATCAATGAATTAAACCTCAAAACTCATAGAATTTTCTTAAAATTTCATAAGGCTCAATTATTCCGATTTTTATCTGAAACACGCCATTTCAAGTCCGTTTTATACCAAACTTTACAGATAACTCACATAACATATATTAAACATGTTCGGGGCTCCGGAACCATAATACGGGCCCGGTAGCACGGTTTTCACATTAATTATCATTTTTAAAAACCTTTATTATTTTCAGAAAATAATTTTCTTTAAAAATTCTTTTCTCGGGCTTGGGACCTCGGAATTCGAATCTGGGCACGCGTCCAAGTCCCATATTTTCCTACGGACCCTCCGGGACCATCGAATCACGGGTCCGGGTCCATTTACCAAAAATGTTGACCAAAGTCAACAGTATTCAATTAATTACTATAATTTCCATTTTTTCATCAAGTTTTCACATAAAGGCTTCCCGGATACACGCTCGGGCTACGCACGCATATCGAGGTGAGATTAACGGAGGCTTTCGGGTACTCAGAACACAGATTTAGCTAAACTAACATAGGATGACCTTTTGGGTCATCACAGGGAATTACATCACACCAGATTGCATCCTCATACCTTTCAATAGAGAATAGTAATTACACTCTTTTATCTACCTTTACTCCTCTCAACATGTAAGGTTCAATATGCTCAGCACAAGGCAAGTTCAATTTCTCAATCATATAAGTGATAATAGAGTTATAGCCAAACTCTTTGTCAATTCTAAGGGAACAAATCGCAGACACCACTTTAGCTCTTGTTTGAAAAATCACTTTACCATTGCCTTCCTTCAATTCGGTATACTGTAAGTTCGACTTTTCGAATTGTTGGGTCATAACTCGCCTCCTTTCACTATAACTACCTGTTTGAAACATCTATAACAAAGATTAGAAGAATTATGTATCTCTCAAATTTGGCTTTTTCCTTCTAATACTCTCTCACCTCTCTTGCCTTTTTTCACTCAAAGCAACTCTTGGTCGTTAATCTTTAGATTTATTAATAAACCTAGCAAGTCACAACCCACAGTGATAAGAATAAGGAGTTAGAAAAAGAAAAGGAAAGTGGAGGACCAAGCCTAGGAAGAATAGGAATTGGTTAGTAGGGAAAAAAAAGAATTTAGGAAACCCAAAACCCACAAGAATAGGGAATGAAGTTACCTTAATCTTCAAGAACTAGGATCCCCTCTTCTTGTTTCCTTTTTTGATTTGAAAACCAAACAATACTTGAATTCATAAAATAATAATGAGCAATAACACTTTTTAGGATGATTTTCGTTTTTTTTTGTGTTTTTTTTTTTTCAAGAACCTCCCAATATTATCAAGATTGAAATCTTGATTAGCCTATGCTCTGATTCCACTTGATAACAACACGATAGGGGTCCGAGAACTACTAAAGAAAATCAAGAAAGATGCGGAAGCTAAAAGAAAAATAAAGAAACAAAAAAGACGGAAAATTAAAGATAGATTGAATCCAAGAAAGAGTTTCTTGAATTCAAGAAGTCTATTCTTGAAGTTGAATCCTAAAAAAAACAATTATCTAACAAAGAACTAATCACCTTTGGTAGAGACTTAAAAACAAGAAATAGATTGTGAACCCCGACCCTTTACAAGAACAACAATAAGCTTAAACTTATCACCTTTCTTGAATACCTAGAAGTGATCTAAGATTTCGAAAGAATTTAATCTTACCACCTTAAGTCGAGTATTGAAGGTTGAATAATAAACCCAAGAGTAGCCACACACAACAGTGCAAGAAAAATCTCACAATTTTTATTAATATTGCCTATAATAATATTCTATGTCTAAAAACAAAGAAGACACCCTTTATATAGAGAGGGGTCACGAAATTGTACCTAAAAAACAAGGAAATAAAGTCCTAAACTACTTTGGACAATAAGTCCAACTAACTTAGGAAAAAGAAAATACTAGGAAGCAAAAACCAAGTCATTCTTGGAAAGTAATTCCAAAAATTTTGGTGAAAGGAAAACAGAACCTTAAATAACTAGGAAAGCAATAAATATTGTCTCATAATATATGGAAATAAGTCCCAAACCAATCTTGGAAAGAATCTTGGAAATCTTGAAAGAAATTGGCAAGCAACTTGGCACAAACTTGCACTCAACATCTAGCACGACTATTGTATCCTTCTTGGACATCAAGTAAGTCCTCTTCATGCTATAAAAATGTGGCTTTATGTAGGACTTCATGGGCTTCAAGTTTGGACACATTTTAGGTGCCAAATTGGTCCAACAGTGGCCTGATTTGGACCTTCTTCAGAGGATGTTTCTTGGGATCTAATCCACCTCTTCTTGGACATGAATTTGGGACATAAAATAATTATAACACATATATAACTCATATCCTTTCCTTAAGCTATTCCTCCCAATTAAAAACTTCTTTACATGCACTTGATGTCTAATGACCTTGTTTGGCAACACTTTAGCTTGACATCTTGTTAAAGGCCCTATTTGAGATTCCAAAGCTTCTTTCTTGTCCTTGAATATATTTGAGCTTCCTAGGATGCTATCACTTTGGAACATTCATCCTCGAATGTTGACTGATGCTCTTATCATTTTCATAACTTATAGCTCTTGTGAATGAATACCTTAATACTCTCTTTGCCATTTAGGCAGATTTTCTATGAATAAATCCAAAGTCCAAGGCATTCCACCCTTAGGCCTCCTTCTCACACCACGACTTGTAGTCGGAATCCTTCCAATCTCGTAACTGTTGCTAAATTCCATCATGCAGCCTGTACGACTCTGGCCTTGTAAGGGTGCCCAATCTCCAGGCTTCATATATAGAGCTAGATAAGATGTCCCTTTAGGAATCTATGAGTATACTGAAGTTCTTCGTTCGGTACTTTGTTGAATCCACGAATATTGCTATATCTTATCGCATAGGTCCGTTTAGCTATCCGTATGAATTTACTACCATACTCTTACTTTAATTTATCGTTGTTGAGGTCTGCTACCAAATCTCAGCTTACTCTCGTTGCTTATTCCATATGTATAAATCTAAGTCCTTTAATGCTTCCTCATAGTAGCTCATCTTAATGTCACGCCCCAAAAATCGAGGGACACGACCGACGCTCAACCGGGTGGACCCCAGTCGAGCGGACCTAGAACTGCCTTCGCTAACCCACGCATCACCCCGTGATAACACTATCCATTATACATGTGAAATAGTAATTAAGACTTAGCATAAACTTATGATTTAAAATCATTTCCACATTTTTATCATTTCCAACATGTAGTACCAAGTGCTTACAAAATATATACAAAATATACTCACGTGGAAGATGATTCCGAACCGTACAATAGCTACCCAAAATACATATGTACATTACCCATGTTTCTGTCTACGGAGCCTCTACGAGTAAAATGAGTTTAAGGCGACAAGGCCCCGACTATACCTTACAATACAAAATAGACCCAAAGAAGGTGGTATAGACCACACATGGTCCCGAGAGGAAGTGGGGCTCACAAATTAAGCTGACAGAGTGGAGAGGAGGCACTATTGACGGTGGATTGAGTTACCTGTTGTAGGACCAACTACATTCATATAAGAAAATGTAGCGCCCCCGGCAAAAGGGACGTTAATACTGTGGAATAGTACTAGTATGTATGAACAAACTTTATCCCAAGTACAATCAAACAATACACAGATAAGAGACATTAATAGAACCAACAATCATTGCGCATGGAAACAAACAACCAAAATCAACAAGTTTCACAATTCTCCCTTTTTCCCTTCCAACACCACCATAATCAAGAATTTCATCGATTTTCATTTCAATAGTGATAATGACCACATTCCACCCTTATTACCTCGGCCACCCTTATCACCACAACCCACACCTTATTACTTCGTGTTGCGGCGCGCAACCCGATCCCACCTGACAAATCATATTTCATAACAACAATCCCAAATAATTACATCACAAGAATCCTCCTTTCAAGGAGCAGAAGTTCACATCAACAATTCATTTATTTGGGCTCAAGGCACAATGATTCCCATTAAGCAGTAATACATTCCCACATTTGGGCACATAAACATCCTTTCACAATCTCATATAACACAATAGTGTGGCAATCACTAAGACAATCAATTCACATATTTTAATACGAGGTACACGTAACGTATGCTCGTCACAACAAGGGGATTCTACAAAGGTTAAAGTTAGCCATACATACCTCGAGTCGAATTTCCCTTTTAATTTCTATCACAATTCACCGGACCGTCCAACACCGTCAATCTATTCCACAACGTGACATATTTCACTTAGAATTAGGAACCTTGAATTCAATTGAGCATTTTATCAAACACTATGTGACCCCCCTTAGGTTACTAGCCCCCTTTTTATGCATAATTACCCAAGTTCGTTTCCCCCATTACTAGGTTACCGAGTTACATTCACATGCATGCAAGGACTCATCTTTCATTTTTAAAAACCAACCCATGTGTGTTTTATTCCTATCCAAAATCTGAGAAATTGGGAAAGTAGAGTGAAGGCTTACCTCTAGAGCTAAGAAAATTACTGATTACTCGACAATATCCGGGCTTGAGTGGTTTTGGAAATCAAATAGGATGATGTTGAAACCTTCTCTCTCAAGAACTCTCCTTTCCTTCTCTTTATTTTGTTTAGAAATCAGTTAAAATGAAAGGGGGGGGTGTTTTAATGAATTGGGGGTCGGGTTTAAAAATTAGAAAAATAGGAGCCCGATCGCATTCCTGACATGCGGTCCGCAGAGATGGCTGTAGAATGGCCCTCCAGGTGGGCCAAAATTGAAAACAATCTGCCCAGGTATGCGACCACTATGCGGTCTGCATACACGTTATGCGATCGCATAGTGGTCGCATAACCTCCCTCACAAAAATCAAAGGGCAAGAATGCGACAACTATGCGGTCCGCAGAACCGAAATGCGATCGCATAGTTGTCCTCAAATTGGGCAGTGATTCTGCCCATGTATGCGACCACTATGCGGTCCGCATACACGTTATACGATCGCATAGTGCGTCGCATAACACCCAATTTCTGGAAAATTTGTTCTTTCAAATTCTGGGGTATTTTTACACAAATAAGGTCCGTTTTAAGAGTTTCTACAGTTATAACCACTTGGGGACTTGTTCGGGTGTTATTTAAACATGAAATTTTACGGGTCTTTACATCCTCCCCCCTTAAAATCATTCTCCCTCGAATGAGGATTATGGAAATCATTTGGTTTTGAAAACATGATATGCAAACTTCCAGATTTACACTAACTCCAATAATTTCATAAAATTTCACCAGAGTTTCCTTTGTATCTAGACCTATCTACCTGTCAGAGAGCCCCCAAAACACATTTTTCCAAGAATCATTACACAGTTCTAGTCATTCAATTACTTACACGCAATGTTGTTACCTCGACAATTTGTATATATATTCACTTACTCTAACAACTTCACATAGTTCTTTCTTCTCATATCACAAATTTGCACATGGTTCACACTTTTGCACACATCTTGGTCATTTCAATGAATCCCCTACAACCCCATCACCTCAATACATCATATTCATTTCGATTAATCATTACCAATCTACACTACTATAAGTGATAACAATACGATAGGGGTCCAAGAATTACTACCAAAAAAAAAACGTGCGGAAACAAAAAAAAAAAAAAAAAAAACAAAAAAGACGGAAAATTAAGGATAATTTGAATTCAAGAAAGAATTTCTTGAATTCAAGAAGTCTATTTTTGAATTTGTATCCTAACAACAACAATTAGCTAACGAAGAACTAATCGCCTTTGGTAGAGATTAAAGAACAAGAGATAGATTGTGAAACCCGACCCTTTAGAATAACAAGAACAACAATAAGCCTAAACTTATCACCTTTCTTGAATACCTAGAAGTGATCTAAGATTTCGAAAGAATTTAATCTTACCACCTTAAGTCGAGTCTTGAAGGTTGAAGAATAAATCCAAGAATAACCACACACAAGAGTGCAAGAAAAAACTCACAATTTTTATTGATAATAGTCTGAGTCTAAAAGCAAGAAGATACCCCTTTATATAGGGAGGGGGTCACGAAATTCTACCTAAAAATTAAGGAAATAAAGTCCTAAACTACTTTGGACAACAAGTCCAACTACCATAGGAAAAGGTAAAACTCTAGGAAATAAAAACCAAGTCAATCTTGGAAAGTAATTCCAATAATCTTAGGAAAATAAAAACAAAACCTTAACTACCTAGGAAAGCATCAAATATGTCCTAACAAACTAGGAAATAAAATAAGGAACTTTAACTCCTTGTCCTATGTCTTGGCCGCCCCTCCTTGAGCTGATTTATGGTGATTTAGACGCCTAATTTAGGCCCTCTTTGACTGGTGCTTGGACCCCAATCTACCTCCTCTTGGATTTGGACTTGGACCATGAAATGAGTGTAGCACTTAGCTAAATCATCTCCATAATTCTTGAGTTGTTCTTCCACCATTAGTGCCTTCTTGATCTCCCATTGAAGCCCAACAACCTTGTCTTGCTTCTCCTTAGCTTGAGACCTTGTGAATGGCCTTCTTGGTGCTTCTAAAGCTTTATGCTTGTCCGTTGAGCTATCATTCCCCTCCTCTTGAAAAAAATTCGTCCTCGAATTTGAACCTACATCAAACAAGGATAAGTCAGCAACATTGAAAGTAGCACTTACTTGAAACTCACCTGGAAGGTCCAATTTGTATGCATTATCTCCAATCCTTTCAAGTACTTTAAATGGCCCATCTCCTCTAGGGTGCAATTTTGTCTTCCTTTTTGAAGGAAATCTCTCCCTCCTCATATGAACCCAAACCAAATCACCTGGCTCAAAGATAACTAGTTTTCGACCTTTATTTCTTCGTAAAGTTGTTTGCTCATTCTTCCTCTCAATTGCGAGTCTGGTATGCTCATAATAGTCTTCATCAAATCAGCTTTCTTTTTTCCATCAAGACTAACCATCTCATTATTAGGCAAAGGCAATAAGTCAAGGGGTGTAAGGGGGTTAAAGCCATAAACAACTTCAAAAGGAG
>MDKH01013552.1:0-13380 GCA_005239495.1 Nicotiana undulata | reverse complement strand
GTCTGCACCTGCTCTGCATAAGGCTACCATTCTACCTTTTGAGACTAAATGTTGTCTCCATCTGCATCGCATTCTTTCATAAGGCAACCATTCTGCCTTCCGAGACTAAGCATTGTCTCCATCTGCATCGCATTCTTGCATAAGGCTACATTCTGCCTTCTAAACGATGTCTCCATCTGCATCACACTCTTGCATAAGGCTACCATTTTGCCTTTCGAGACTAAACGTTTCCTGCACCTACTCTACATAAGGCTACCATTCTGCCTTCTGAAACTAAACGATGTCTCTATCTGCACCTGCTCTGCATAGGGCTACCTTTCTGCCTTCCGAGGTTCAGCTCTACCTCCATCTGCATTCGCATCCCTTCATAAGACTACAATTTTTCCTTTCGAGGCTAAGCTCTCCCTCCAATTTGATTTCTAAGACCGCTACTGTATCAAGCATTATTTATTTCGCTTTCGTTTCAGGCTAAACTCTGCCCCTTTAATTCGCAAGACTAACCTCTATCTTGTTAGTATCATACTTTTGCATCTCCGTGGGCTGAAATATCGCCAACCTATTCAAAGGCATCAACGTTCGGAGGCACCATCTTCATAGCCTGAGAACACCATGTCATGGCGTAAGGATCTCTTTTATCATCAGCATCACATTCGTGCATAAGGCTACAATTCTACCTTCCGAGACTAAACGTTGTCTCCATCTGCATCGCATTCTTGCATAAGGCTACCATTTTGCCTTCCGAGACTAAGCTATGTCTGCACCTGCTCTGCATAAGGCTACCATTCTACCTTTTGAGACTAAATGTTGTCTCCATCTGCATCGCATTCTTTCATAAGGCTACCATTCTGCCTTCCGAGACTAAACATTGTCTCCATCTGCATCGCATTCTTGCATAAGGCTACCATTCTGTCTTCTGATACTAAACGATGTCTCCATCTACATCACACTCTTGCATAAGGCTACCATTTTGCCTTCCGAGACTAAACGTTGCCTGCACCTACTCTACATAAGGTTACCATTCTGCCTTTTGAAACTAAACGCTGTCTCTATCTGCACCTGCTCTGCATAGGGCTACCTTTCTGCTTTTCGAGGTTCAGCTCTACCTCCATCTGCATTCACATCCCTTCATAAGGCTACAATTTTGCCTTTCGAGGATCAGCTCTGCCTCCAATTTGATTTCTAAGACCACTACTATATCAAGCATTATTCATTTCGCTTTCGTTTCAGGCTAAACTCTGCCCCTTTAATTCGCAAGACTAAGCTCTATCTTGTTAGTATCATTTTTTTGCATCTTCGTGGGCTGAAATATCGACCTATTCAACGGCGTCATCGTTCGGAGGCACCATCTTTATATCCTGAGAACACCATGTCATGGCCTAAGGATCTCTTTTATCATCTGCATCACATTCTTGCATAAAGCTACAATTCTGCCTTCCGGGACTAAACGTTGTCTCCATCTGCATCGCATTCTTGCATAAGGCTACCATTTTGCCTTCCGAGACTAAACTATGTCTGCACCTGCTCTGCATAAGGCTACCATTCTACCTTTTGTGACTAAATGTTGTCTCCGTCTGCATCGCATTCTTGCATAAGGCTACCGTTCTGCCTTCCGAGACTAAGCGTTGTCTCCTTCTGCATCGCATTCTTGAAAAAGGATACCATTCTTCCTTACGAGACTAAACGTTGTCTCCATCTGCATAGCATTCTTCCATAAGGCTACAATTCAGCCTTCCGAGACTAAACGATGTCTCCAACTGCATCGCATTCTTCCATAAGGCTACCATTCTGCCTTCCGAGACTAAACGATGTCTCCATCTGCATCACATTCTTGCATAAGGCTACCATTCTGCCTTCCGAGACTAAATGTTGTCTCCATCTGCATCGAATTATTGCATAAGGCTACCATTTTCCCTTCCGAGACTAAACTTTGTCTCCATCTGCATCGCATTCTTGCTTAAGGATACCATTCTGCCTTCCGAGACTAAATGCTATCTTTACCTGCTCTGTATAAGGCTACCAATCTACTTTCCGAGACTAAACGTTGTCTCCATCTGCACCTGCTCTACATAAGGTTACCATTCTGCCTTCTGAGACGAAACGCTTTCTCCATATGCACCTGCTCTACATAAGGCTACCTTTCTCACTTCTGAGGTTAAGCTCTACCTACATCTGCATTCGCATCCCCGCATATGGCTACCATTCTGCCTTCCGAGGCTAAGCTCTGCCTCCAATTTGATTTCTGAGACCACTGCTATATTAAGCATTTTTCATTTCGCTTTCGTTTCAGGCTAAGCTCTGCCCCTTTAATTCGCAAGACTAAGCTCTGTCTTGTTAGCATCATACTATTGCATCTTCATGGTCTGAAATATCGCCAACCTATCCAAAGGCGTCATCGTTTGGAGGCACCATCTTCATAGCCCGAGAACACCATGTCATGTCCTTAGTATATATTTTATCATATTCATCGCATTCCTGCATAAGGCTACCATTCTGCCTTCCGAGAGTAAACATTGTCTCCATCTGCATCGCATTATTGCATAAGGCTACCATTATGCCTCCCGAGACTAAACGATGTCTCCATCTACATCACATTCTTGCATAAGGCTACCATTCTTCCTTAAGAGACTAAACCTTGTCTCCATTTGCATTTCATTATTGCATAAGGCTACCGTTCTGCCTTACGAGACTAAGCGTTGTCTCCTTTTGCATAACATTCTTGCATAAGGCTACAATTCTGCCTTCCGAGACTAAACGTTGTCTCCATTTGCATCGTATTCTTACATAAGCCTACCATTCTGCCTTCCGAGACTAAACGTTGTCTCAATCTGCATCGCATTCTTGGATAAGGCTAAAATTCTGCCTTCCGAGACTAAACGTTGTCTCAATCTGCATCGCATTCTTGGATAAGGCTAAAATTCTGCCTTCCGAGACTAAACGATGTCTCCATCTGCATCACATTCTTGCATAAGGCTACCATTCTGCATTCCAAGACTAAATGTTGTCTCCATCTGCATCGCATTATTGCATATGGCTACCATTATGCCTTCCGAGACTAAACGATGTCTCCATCTGCATCGCATTATTGCATATGGCTACCATTATGCCTTCTGAGGCTAAATGCTTTCTCCATCTGCATTGCAGTCCGGCATAAGGCTACCATTCTGCCTTCCGAGACTAAACGTTGTCTCCATCTGCATCGCATTCTTGCTTAAGGCTACCATTCTTCCTTCCGAGACTAAACGCTATCTTCACCTGCTCTGCATAAGGCTACCAATCTACTTTCCGAGACTAAACGCTGTCTCCATCTGCACCTGCTCTACATAAGGTTACCATTCTGCCTTCTGAGACTAAACGTTGTCTCCATATGCACTTGCTCTACATAAGTCTACCTTTCTGACTTCCGAGGTTAGGTTCTACCTCCATCCGCATTTGCATCCCCGCATATGGCTACCATTCTGCCTTCCGAGGCTAAGCTCTGCCTCAAATTTGATTTCTGAGACCACTGCTGTATTAAGCATTTTTCATTTCGCTTTCATTTCAGGCTAAGCTCTGCCCCTTTAATTCGCAAGACTAAGCTCTGTCTTGTTAGCATCATTCTATTGCATCTTCATGGGCTGAAATATCGCCAACCTATCCAAAGGCGTCATCGTTTGGAGGCACCATCTTCATAGCCCGAGAACACCATGTCATGGCCTAAGGATATCTTTTATCATATTCATTGCATTCTTGCATAAGGCTACAATTCTGCCTTTCGAGAGTAAACGTTGTCTCCATCTGCATCGCATTATTGCATAAGGCTACCATTATGCCTTCCGAGACTAAACGTTTTCTCCATCTACATTGCATTCTTGCATAAGGCTACCATTCTTCCTTAAGAGACTAAACCTTGTCTCCATTTGCATTTCATTATTGCATAAGGCTACTGTTCTGCCTTCCGAGACTAAGCGTTGTCTCCTTCTACATCGCATTCTTGCATAAGGCTACCATTCTGCCTTCCGAGAATAAACATTGTCTCCATCTACATCGCATTCTTACATAAGCCTACCATTCTGCCTTCCGAGACTAAACGTTGTCTCCATCTGCATCGCATTCTTGCATAAGGCTACCATTCTGCCTTCCGAGACTAAACGCTATCTCCATTTGCATCGCATTCTTGCATAAGGATACCATTCTTCCTTACGAGACTAAACAATGTCTCCATCTACATCGCATACTTGCATAAGGCTACCATTCTGCCTTTCGAGACTAAACGTTGTCTCCATCTGCATCGCATTCTTGCATAAGGCTACCATTCTGCCTTCCGAGACTAAACTATGTCTCCAACTGCATCGCATTCTTGCATAAGGCTACCATTTTCCCTCCGAGACTAAACGTTGTCTCCATCTACATCGCATTCTTGCATGCGGATACCATTCTACCTTCTGAGGCTAAACGATGTCACCATCTCCATCGCATTCTTGAATAAGGCTACCATTATGCCTTTCGAGACTAAACGTTGTCTCCATCTGCATAGCATTCTTCCATAAGGCTACTATTCTACCTTCCGAGTCTAAACGTTGTCTTCATCTACATCGCATTCTTGCATAAGGCTACCATTTTGCCTTATGATACTAAACGATGTCTCAATCTGCATCACATTCTTGAATAAGGCTACCATTTTGCCTTCCGAGGCTAAATGTTGCCTGCACCTGCTCTACATAAGGCTACTATTCTACCTTCTAAGACTAAATGTTGTCTCTATCTGCACTTGCTATGCATAAGGCTACCTTTCTGCCTTCTGAGGTTAAGCTTTACCTCCATCTGCATTCGCATCCCTTCATAAGGCTATAATTCGGCCTTTCGAGTCTAACCTCTACCTCCAATTTGATTTCTATGACCACTACTGTATCAAGCATTATTCATTTCGCTTTCGTTTCAGGCTAAACCTTGCCCCTTTAATTCGCAAGACTAAGCTATGTCTTGTTAGTATCATACTTTTGCATCTTCATGGGCTGAAATATCGCCAACCTATTCAAAGGCGTCATCGATCGGAGGCACCATCTTCATAGCCTGAGAACATCTTGTCATGGCGTAAGGATCTCTTTTATCATCTGCATCACATTCCTGCATAAGTCTACAATTCTACCTTCCGAGACTAAATGTTGTCTCCATCTGCATCGCATTCTTGCATAAGGCTACCATTTTGCCTTCCGAGACTAAACGATGTCTGCACCCGCTCTGCATAAGGCTACTATTCTACCTTTTGAGACTAAATGTTGTCTCCATCTGCATCGCATTCTTGCATAAGGCTACCATTTTGCCTTCCGAGACTAAACGATGTCTGCACCCGCTCTGCATAAGGCTACTATTCTACCTTTTGAGACTAAATGTTGTCTCCATCTGCATCGCATTCTTGCATATGGCTACCATTCTGCATTCCGAGACTAAACATTGTCTCCATCTGCATCGCATTCTTGCATAAGGCTACCATTCTCCCTTCTGATACTAAACGTTGTCTCCATCTGCATCGCATTCTTGTATAAGGCTACCATTTTGCCTTCCAAGACTAAACTTTGCCTGCACCTGCTCTACATAAGGCTACCATTCTGCCTTCTGAGACTAAACGTTGTATCTATCTGCACCTGCTCTGCATAAAGCTACCTTTCTGCCTTCCGAGGTTAAGCTCTACCTCCATCTGCATTCGCATCCCTTCATAGGGCTACAATTCTGCCTTTCGAGGCTAAGCTCTGCATCTTATTTGATTTCTGAGACCACTGTTGTATCAAGCATTTTTCATTTCGCTTTCGTTTCAGGCTAAACTCTGCCACTTTAATTCGCAAGATTAAGCTCTGTCTTGTTAGCATCATACTTTTGCATCTTCATGGGCTGAAATATTGCCAACCTATTCAAAGGCGTCATCGTTTGGAGGAACCATCTTCATAGCCTAAGAACACCATGTCATGGTATAAGGATCTCTTTTATCATCTGAATCTCATTCCTGCACAAGGCTAATATTCTGCCTTCCGAGACTAAACGTTGTCTCCATCTGCATCGCATTCTTGCATAAGGCTACTATTCTGCCTTCTAAGACCAAACGCTATCTCCATCTGCATCGCATTCTTGAAAAAGGATACCATTCTTCCTTACGAGACTAAACGATGTCTCCATCTTCATAGCATTCTTCCATAATGCTACTATTGTACCTTCCGAGACTAAACACTGTCTCCATCTGCATTGCATTCTTGCATAAGGCTACTATTCTGCTTTCCGACACTAAACGATGTCTCCATCTGCATCACATTCTTGCATAAGGCTACCATTCTGCCTTCCGAGACTAAACGTTGTCTCCATCAGCATCGCATTATTGCATACGGCTACCATTCTGCCTTTGGAGGCTAAACGCTTTCTCAATCTGCATCACATTCTTGCATAAGGCTACCATTCTGCCATGCGAGACTAAATGTTTTCTCCATCTGCATCGCATTCTTTCTTAAGGCTACCATTCTACCTTCCGAGACTAAACGGTGTCTTCACCTGCTCTGTATAAGGCTACCAATCTATTTTCTGAGACTAAACGTTGTCTCATTCTGCACCTGCTCTACATAAGGTAACCATTCTACCTTCTGAGACTAAACGCTGTCTCCATATGCACTTGCTCTACATAAGGCTACCGTTCTGCCTTCCGAGACTAAGCGTTGTCTTCATCTGCATAGCATTCTTGCATAAGGCTACCATTATGCCTTCCGAGAGTAAATGTTGTCTCCATCTGCATCGCATTATTGCTTATGACTACCATTATGCCTTTCGAGGCTAAACGCTTTCTCCATCTGTATCGCATTCTTGCATAAGGCTACCATTCTGCTTTCCGAGACTAAACGTTGTCTCCATCTGCATCGCATTCTTGTATAAGGCTACCATTCTGCCTTTTGAGACTAAACGCGTCTCCATCTGCACCTGCTCTGCATAAGGCTACCATTATGCCTTCTAATACTAAACGTTGTCTCCGTCTCCACCTGCTATGCATAAGGCTACCATTCTGCCTTTTGAGACTAAACGCGTCTCCATCTGCACCTGCTCTGCATAAGGCTACCATTATGCCTTCTAATACTAAACGTTGTCTCCGTCTCCACCTGCTATGCATAAGGCTACCATTCTGCCTTCTGAGACTAAATGATGTCTCCATCTGTACCTGCTCCGCATAAGGCTACCTTTCTGACTTTTGAGGTTAAGCTCCACCTAAATCTTCATTCGCATCCCTACATAAGGCTACCATTGTGCCTTTCGTGGCTAAGCTCTGCCTCCAATTTGATTTCTGAGATGACTGTTGTATCAAGCATTATTCATTTCGCTTTCTTTTCAAGTTAAGCTTTTCCCCTTCATTTTGCAAGACTAAGCTCTGTCTTGTTAGCATTATACTATTGCATCTTCATGGGCTGAAATATCGCCAACCTATCCAAAGGCGTCATCGTTCGAAGGCACCATCTTCATAGCCCGAGAAAACCATATCATGGCCTAAGGATCTCTTTTATCATCTTCATCGCATTCCTGCATAAGGCTACAATTCTGCCTTACGAGACTAAATGTTGTCTCCATATGCATCGCATTATTGCATAAGGCTACCATTTTGCCTTTTGAGACTAAACATTATTTGCACCTACTCTACATAAGGCTACCATTCTACCTTTTGAGACTAAATGTTGTCTCCATCTGCATCGCATTCTTGCATAAGGCTACCATTCTGCCTTCCGAGACTAAACATTGTCTCCATCTGCATCGCATTCTTGCATAAGGCTACCATTATGCCTTCTGATACTAAACGATGTTTCCATCTGCATCATATTCTTGCATAAGGCTACCATTTTGCCTTGCGAGACTAAACGTTGCCTGCACCTGCTCTACATAAGGCTACCATTCTGCCTTCTGAGACTAACCGCTGTCTCTATCTGCACTTGCTCTGCATAGGGCTACCTTTCTGCCTTCCGAGGTTCAGCTCTACCTCCATCTGCATTCGCATCCCTTCATAAGGCTACAATTCTACCTTTCGAGGCTAAGCTCTACCTCAAATTTGATTTCTAAGACCACCACTGTATCAAGCATTATTCATTTCGCTTTCGTTTCTGGCTAAACTCTGCCCCTTTAATTTGCAAGACTAAGCTCTGTCTTGTTAGTATCATACTTTTGCATCTTCATGGGCTGAAATATTGCCAACCTATTCAAAGGCGACATCGTTCGGAGGCACCATCATCATAGCCTAAGAACACCATGTCATGGCCTAAGGATCTCTTTTATCATCTGCATCACATTCCTGCATAAGGCTACAATTTTGCCTTCTGAGACTAAACGTTGTCTCCATCTGCATTTCATTCATGCATAAGGCTACCATTTTGCCTTGCGAGACTAAACTATGTCTGCACCTGCTCTGCATAAGGCTACCATTTTGCCTTGCGAGACTAAACTATGTCTGCACCTGCTCTGCATAAGGCTACCATTCTACCTTTTGTGACTAAATGTTGTCTCCATCTGCATCGCATTCTTGCATAAGGCTACCATTCTGCCTTCTGATACTAAACGTTGTCTCCATCTGCATCGCATTCTTGTATAAGGCTACCATTTTTCCTTCCAAGACTAAATTTTGCCTGCACCTGCTCTACATAAGGCTACCATTCTGCCTTCTGAAACTATCTCTATCTGCACCTGCTCTGCATAAGGCTACCTTTCTGCCTTCCGAGGTTAAGCTCTACCTCCATCTACATTCACATCCCTTCATAAGGCTACAATTTTGCCTTTTGAGGCTAAGCTCTACCTCCAATTTGATTTCTGAGACAACTGTTGTATCAAGCATTATTCATTTAGCTTTCGTTTCAGGCTAAACTTTGCCCCTTTAAATCACAAGACTAAGCTCTGTCTTGTTAGCAACATACTTTTGCATCTTCATGGGCTGAAATATCGTCAACCTATTCTAAAGCGTCATCGTTCGAAGGCACCATCTTCATAACCTAAGAACACCATGTCATGGCTTAAGGATCTGTTTTATCATCTGAATCTCATTCCTGCATAAGGCTAAAATTCAGCCTTCTGAGACTAAACGTTGTCTCCATCTACAATGCATTCTTTCATAAGGCTACCATTCTGCCTTCTGTGACTAAACATTATCTCCATCTGCATCGCATTCTTGAAAAAGGATACCATTCTTCCTTACGAGACTAAACGGTGTCTCCATCTGCATCGCATTCTTGCATAAGGCTACCATTCTGCCTTCCGAGACTAAACGTTGTCTCCAACTGCATCGCATTCTTGCTTAAGGCTACCATTCTGCCTTCCGAGACTAAATGCTATCTTCACCTGCTCTGTATAAGGCTACCAATCAACTTTCTATGATTAAACGCTGTCTTCATTTGCACCTGCTCTACATAAGGTTACCATTCTTCCTTCTGAGACTAAACGCTGTCTCCATATGCACCTGCTCTGCATAAGGCTACCTTTCTGACTTTCGATGTTAAGCTCTACCTCCATCTGCATTCGCATCCCTGCATATGGCTACCATTCTGCCTTCCGAGGCTAAGCTTTGCCTCAAATTTGATTTTTGAGACCACTGCTTTATCAAGCATTTTTCATTTCGCTTTCGTTTAAGGCTAAGCTCTTCCCCTTTTATTCGCAAGACTAAGCTCTGTCTTGTTAGCATCATACTATTGCATCTTCATGGGCTGAAATATCGCCAACCTATCCAAAGGCGTCATCGTTTGGAGGCACCATCTTCATAGCCCGAGAATACTATTTCATGGCCTAAGGATATCTTTTATCATATTCATCGCATTCTTGCATAAGGCTACCATTCTACCTTCCGAGAGTAAACGTTGTCTCCATCTGCATCGCATTATTGCATAAGGCTACCATTATGCCTTCCGATACTAAACGCTGTCTCCATCTACAACAATTCTTGCATAAGGCTACCATTCTTCCTTCCGAGACTAAACGTTGTCTCCATCTGCATCGCATTCTTGCTTAAGGCTACCATTCTGCCTTCCGAGACTAAATGCTATCTTCACCTGCTCTGTATAAGGCTACCAATCTACTTTCTAAGATTAAACGCTGTCTCCATCTGCACCTGCTCTACATAAGGTACCATTCTTCCTTCTGAGACTAAACGCTGTCTCCATATGCACCTGCTCTGCATAAGGCTACCTTTCTGATTTTTGAGGTTAAGCTCCACCTAAATCTTCATTCGCATCCCTACATAAGTCTACCATTGTGCCTTTCGAGGCTAAGCTCTGCCTCCAATTTGATTTCTAAGATCACTGTTGTATCAAGCATTATTCATTTCGCTTTCTTTTCAAGTTAATCTTTGCCCCTTCATTTCGCAAGACTAAGCTCTGTCTTGTTAGCATCATACTATTGCATCTTCATGGGCTGAAATATCGCCAACCTATCCAAAGGCGTCATCGTTCGAAGGCACCATCTTCATAGCCCGAGAAAACCATATCATGGCCTAAGGATCTCTTTTATCATCTTCATCGCATTCCTGCATAAGGCTACAATTCTGCCTTACGAGACTAAATGTTGTCTCCATATGCATCGCATTATTGCATAAGGCTACCATTTTGCCTTCCGAGACTAAACACTATTTGCACCTACTCTACATAAGGCTACCATTCTACCTTTTGAGACTAAATGTTGTCTCCATCTGTATCGCATTCTTGCGTGAGGCTACCATTATGCCTTCTGAGACTAAGCGTTGTGTCCTTCTGCATCGCATTCTTTCATAAGGCTACCATTCTGCCTTCCGAGACTAAACGTTGTCTCCATCTGCATCGCATTCTTTCATAAGGCTACCATTCTGCCTTCCGAGACTAAACGCTATCTCCATTTGCATCACATTCTTGCATAAGACTACCATTCTGCCTTCTGAGACTAAACAATGTCTCCATCTGCACCTGCTCCGCATAAGGCTACCTTTCTGACTTCTGCGGTTAAGCTCTACCTCCATCTTTATTCGCATCCCTGCATAAGGCTACAATTCTGCCTTACGAGGCAAAGCTCTGCTAACAATTTGATTTCTGAGGGCACTGTTGTATCAAGCATTATTCATTTCGCTTTCTTTTCAATCTATGCTTTTCCCTTTCATTTCGCAAGACTAAGCTCTGTCTTGTTAGCATCATACTATTGCATCTTCGTGGGGTGAAATCTCGCCAATCTATCCAAAGGCGTCATCATTCGAAGGCACCATCTTCATAGCCCTAGAAAACCATATCATGGCCTAAGAATCTCTTTTATCATCTACATCGCATTCTTGCATAAGGCTACCATTCTGCCTTCCGAGACTAAGCATTGTCTCCATCTGCATCGCATTCTTGCATAAGGCTACCATTATGCCTTCTGATACTAAACGATGTTTCCATCTGCATCATATTCTTGCATAAGGCTACCATTTTGCCTTGCGAGACTAAACGTTGCCTGCACCTGCTCTACATAAGGCTACCATTCTGCCTTCTGAGACTAACCGCTGTCTCTATCTGCACTTGCTCTGCATAGGGCTACCTTTCTGCCTTCCGAGGTTCAGCTCTACCTCCATCTGCATTCGCATCCCTTCATAAGGCTACAATTTTACCTTTCGAGGCTAAGCTCTACCTCAAATTTGATTTCTAAGACCACTACTGTATCAAGCATTATTTATTTCGCTTTCGTTTATGGCTAAACTCTGACCCTTTAATTTGCAAGACTAAGCTCTGTCTTGTTAGTATCATACTTTTGCATCTTCATGGGCTGAAATATTGCCAACCTATTCAAAGGCGTCATCGTTCGGAGGCACCATCATCATAGCCTAAGAACACCATGTCATGGCCTAAGGATCTCTTTTATCATCTGCATCACATTCCTGCATAAGGCTACAATTTTTCCTTCTGAGACTAAACGTTGTCTCCATCTGCATCGCATTCTTGCATAAGGCTACCATTTTGCCTTCCGAGACTAAACTATGTCTGCATCTGTTCTGCATAAGGCTACCATTATACCTTTTGAGACTAAATGTTGTCTCCATCTGCATCGCATTCTTGCATAAGGCTACCATTCTGCCTTCCGAGACTAAACGTTGTCTCCATTTGCATCGCATTCTTGCATAAGGCTACCATTCTGCCTTCTGATACTAAACGTTGTCTCCATCTGCATCGCATTCTTGTATAAGGCTACCATTTTTCCTTCCAAGACTAAATTTTGCCTGCACCTGCTCTACATAAGGCTACCATTCTGCCTTCTGAAACTATCTCTATCTGCCCCTGCTCTGCATAAGGCTACCTTTCTGCCTTCCGAGGTTAAGCTCTACCTCCATCTACATTCACATCCCTTCATAAGGCTACAATTTTGCCTTTCGAGGCTAAGCTCTACCTCCAATTTGATTTCTGAGACCACTGTTGTATCAAGCATTATTCATTTCGCTTTCGTTTCAGGCTAAACTTTGCCCCTTTAAATCACAAGACTAAGCTCTGTCTTGTTAGCAACATACTTTTGCATCTTCATGGGCTGAAATATCGCCAACCTATTCTAAAGCGTCATCGTTCGGAGGCACCATCTTCATAACCTAAGAACACCATGTCATGGCTTAAGGATCTGTTTTATCATCTGAATCTCATTCCTGTATATGGCTAAAATTCAGCCTTCCGAGACTAAACGTTGTCTCCATCTGCAACGCATTCTTTCATAAGGCTACCATTCTGCCTTCTGTGACTAAACGTTATCTCCATATGCATCACATTCTTGAAAAAGGATACCATTCTTCCTTACGAGACTAAACGGTGTCTCCATCTGCATCGCAATCCTGCATAAGGCTACCATTTTGCCTTACGAGACTAAACAATGTCTCCATCTGCATTGCATTCTTGCATAAGGCTACCATTCTGCCTTCCGAGACTAAATGTTGTCTCCATCTGCATCGCATTATTGCATACGGCTACCATTCTGCCTTCTGAGGCTAATTGCCTTCTCCATCTACATCGCATTCTTGCATAAGGCTACCATTCTGCCTTCCGAGACTAAACGTTGTCTTCCTCTGCATCGCATTATTGCTTAAGGCTACCATTCTGCCTTCCGAGACTAAATGCTATCTTCACCTGCTCTGTATAAGGCTACCAATCTACTTTCTAAGATTAAACGCTGTCTCCATCTGCACCTGCTCTACATAAGGTTACCATTCTTCCTTCTGAGACTAAACGTTGTCTCCATATGCACCTGCTCTGCATAAGGCTACCTTTCTGACTTTCGAGGTTAAGCTCTACCTCCATCTGCATTCGCATCCCTGCATATGGCTACCATTCTGCCTTCCGAGGCTAAGCGTTGCCTCCAATTTGGTTTTTGAGACCACTGCTTTATCAAGCATTTTTCATTTCGCTTTCGTTTAAGGCTAAGCTTTGC
>ML251070.1:0-21641 GCA_005239495.1 Nicotiana undulata | reverse complement strand
ACTCACCCGGCCCAGACGCGACTCTATGCGATCGCGATAAAAGGCTGCGATCGCGAAGGTGTGTAACCCAGACCTCCGCGATCACAAAGGAGAAGCTGCGATCGCAGAGAACAATCAACAGCTCAACAAAATCCTTCTCCGCGATCGCAACCCACCTTCTGCGATCGTAGAGAAGGAAACCAGGTAGCAGAAATTCTAGTTTTTCCAACTTAGCTCCTGGGGGTCTAAAACACACCCGAGCCCCTCGGGACCCCGTCCAAAAGCACCGGCAAGTCTGTATTCATGATACGGACTCGCTCGAACTTCCAGAACCTGAATAACAACAACGAAACTCAGAATTCAACCCCAAAACCAAATTGAATCAAAACTAAAGAACTTGAAATTCTAGAATTCACTTCAATGCGCCGAACCAGCCTAAACTACTCGGAATGACTTCAAATTTTGCAGACAAGTTATAAATGACATGACGGAACTATTCCCGGTCTCGGAATTTCATTCGGACCTCGGGACCATAAAATCACCTTTCAAGCCAAATTTTAAATTCTTTAAAAACCTCAAAACTTCATTAACTCCAATTTTCCTCGTTTTGATCCGAAACCAATCAAATCAAGCCCGTTTCTTACCAAATTTCGCAGATAACTTATATAACACATGTTGAACCTGTTCCGAGCACTGAAATCATAATACGAGCCCGGCAACACAGGTTTCACATCAAGGTTCATTTTCATAAGCCTTTAATATTTTTATAAAATAATTTTTTTCGAAACAAATCACATAATCGGGATCGGGGGTGAATGGGTAATCGGGTTTTGATCCGAATATCGGGTTTTGACCAAGCATGCCCGAGGCTGACTTTTGGTGACTTTTTCAATAATGACCTAAATTGAACATCTTTAATTCGTGAGTAGTTTTTAAAGCTTACTTTGAATCGTTGGGTAAATAAATTGCTCGCTTTGGTTGGTTTGGATACTTTTTCGAAAAGCAAAGTCGTGGTTGAACCTTGAGTTGATTTCGAAGTGAGGTAAGTGTTGGGTCTAACCTTGATTTGAGAGAATTAGGAACCCCTGAGCTATGTGCTATGTGAATTTCATGAGTAGCACCATATATGCGAGGTGGTGAGTATCTATACACCATCAATTATTTGTTTCCATGTCTACTCGTGTTTCATTTATTATAGCATTCCATGTTTTGATTGTTACATTCCTTAATTACTTCCTACACCTTAACTTGCTACTTGTCATTTATTATTCTCGCATTATAAATGTTCATTTCTTCCATGCTTAATTTATACTTGCCTTAATTGCCTTACTTGTACCCTTTTATTGTCATATATTTGACTTGTCTTGTTGCTCAATATTAATTGTAGCCTTTCATGATTTGGTACGAGATTCCTTATTGAATTATAGCTTTCATATTCGTTAATAGTAGAGATTATTATGATTTGAGTTGTTAAATTGATTGCACTTATTGATTTATTTATGGATCGGGTTGCACGCTGCAACAGGTGGAATAAAGGAGGATTTATATTGATACGGTAGAATCAGTTGTGCACCACAACAAGTGAAATAAGAGTGGATTGATATGGTGAGATAAGGGAGAATTATGATGTTGGATCTGATTATATGGTGGGTTCGGTCTGTGAGCCGCAACATATATATTTACGTATTATTATTGATATTCACATGGTGTAATAATGGAGGATCGTGTCGTGCGGTGGGATCGCATTTCGCACCGCAACAATTTATGTGTTTTCTATTCCTTATTGTATTGTGTTGGCTTCGACACTTTCGTACGAGGCTCTTAGGATTGGTATTTCTGGTATTTATTGGTTCTCTTTAAGGATTGAGTTAATTTCATGAGTTAACTGTCTTAGTTCGTTTTCGTATTTTCCTTTATTGTCATTAGCCTCTTCACTACTTCACCGGGGTTACGCTCGGCACTTACAAAGTACATGGGTTTGGTTGTACTCGTACTACATTCTGCACTTCTTGTGCAGATTTTGGAGTCGGTCCCATCGACGGTCAGCAGACTATTGAACAGAGACTTGAGGTACAGTTGCTCGGCGTTCACAAGCCTGAAGTCCCCTTCTACTTTAGCTTAGCTGTGTATGTTCTTTAGACAGCTTTACTTTCATTCAGACCTTTATCTGTATGATTTTAGTAGCTCGTGCACTTGTGACACCAGATCCGGGGTTGTATTTAGATATTTCGGTTGTTATGAGTTTTCGCACTTTAATCTTGTTCTATTACAATTATCTCAGTTTAATTGGCATTTGTTAATTTGATTTGTTAAAAATAGTGTTAAACTATTCTAACGTCGGTTTGCCTAGCAAGTGAAATATTAGGCATCATCACGGTCCCGAGGGTGGGATTAGATGATTTGAAGGCACTATCTTTACTGCGTGTCATGTGAGGTGTTCATGGATCCAGGAATCTACAACACATATTCAAGCAAAAGGATCGTAACTTGAGGCAATAGAGGTGGTTAGAGATACAAACTATGATATCACCATTCTTTATCATCTCGGGAAGGCCAATATGGTGGTCGATGCCTTGAGTAGGAAGGCTGAGAGCATGGGGAGTCTTGCTTTTATTCTAGCTAGGGAGAGATTGTTAGATTTGGATGTTAAGGCTTTGGCCAACGGGTTCGTGAGATTGGATATTTCGGAGCCTAGCAGGGTTCTTGTGTGCGTGGTTTCACGATCTTCTTTGTTTGAGCGCATCAAGGAACGTTAGTATGATGATCCCCACTTGCTTTTCCTTAAGGACACGGTACAACACGGTGATGCCAAGGTGGTGACTATTGGTGATGATGGGGTATTTAGACTTCCGGGCCGCATTTGTGTGCCCAATGCGTATGCGTTGCGGAACCTGATTCTTGAGGAGGCCCATCGTTTGCGGTAATCTATTCATCCGGGCACCGCGAAGATGTACCATGATTTGAAGCAGCACTACAGTGGAGAAGAATTAAGAAGGATATTGTGGAGTATGTGGCTCGATATTTGAACTGTCAACAAGTTAAGTATGAGCATAAGATACCGGGTGGTCTGCTTCGGAGCCTTCATATTCCGGAGTGGAAGTGGCAGTGTATCACTTTGGATTTTGTAGTTGGAATTCCACGGACCTTGAGAAAATTCGATGTAGTGTGGGTCATTATGGACTGTCACGACCCAAATTCCCAACCCTCGGGATCGTGATGGCGCCTAACACCGCACTTGCTAGGCAAGACAATGTTAGAGGGATTCAACATTTAAAACAATTAAATTATAATACTAAGTCTAAAGTTATCAAATAAACGAATACCGAATAGTGTGAGAAATAATAATATGAAACTCTAAGCTAATTATAATATCTAACTACCCAGGGTTGGGAGTCACAATTCACGAACTACTAAAGAATACTACAAGTAATTGGATCAGAAATAATGTATAATTGTTTTGAATCAAATAAACATTAATCTTAATGATGTAGAGAAGACTCCAGGAATCTGCGGACGCCAACAGATCTACCTCGTGTCTCCGTGCGAATAGTACTAGCTCTAGCTCGATCTTAGCTCGGACCTAAACCTGGATCTGCAAAAGAAGTGTAGAGTGCAGTATCAGTACAACTAACCCCAAGTATTGGTAAGTGTCGAGCCTAACCTCGGCGAAGTAGTGACGAGGCTAGGACATGACATCACATAAAACCTGGACATATATATAATCATGCTAGCATAAATAACAGAAATTAAGGAATTAAAAGCAGCAAATAATGGGAAGGGAGCATGCGATGGGGAAATTTTAACATAAGGAATGAGGAAAACAATAAGGCATAATTAAACAGTGATCAACAATAATTTTAGCAATTAAAAATAGAAAGGGAACTTGCACGGCATCACCCTTTGTACTTTTACTCTCAGCCTCACCAAATAATAAATAGAATACACGGCATCACCCTTCGTGCTTTTACTCTCATCCTCACCAGATTATAATTAAGAATGCACGGCATCACCCTTCGTGCTTTACTCTGTTCCTCACAATATACATAAATCATGCACGACATCACCCTTCGTGATTTAAACTCTTCCTCGCAATATAATTAAATCATGCACGGCATCACCCTTCGTGCTTTACACTCTTCTTCACCAATCACAGAATCATCAATAGCATATAAAGAGGAATTTAACAAGAAATCTATAATTCATCATAGTTTCTATCATCATTTACTATTTAAAACTCAACTCAATGTTCGCAATATTATCCATCTCAGTGGAACCGAATACTAACTTTCCAACATTTCAATAACAATAATAATCATAGATGATAGGATTTAAGACAACCAAAATAACAAGAATTAACTTTCACTCGCATGTTATGACCTGACCACAAGGTATAGGTACTCGTCACCTCACCTATACATTGTATTTAGCAACAAAACAAGCAGCAAGTAGTCACACAATACCTATTCCCTCAAGCTAAGGTTAGATACAACACTTACCTCAATTCCGCAGGCCACTCACTGCTCAATTACAACTTTTCCTTTCGAATTCACCTCCAACACACTCGTATCTAATCATAATTAGTTCAATATCATTAATTAGTGCTAAAGGAACTAACTTTAAAGCAACATTATGTTTTTCCTAAGTTTTCTCAAAAAAAGTTAAAAATCGACCCAGGCCCGCTTGGTCCAAACTCGAGGTTCGGACCAAATTCCGTTTACCCATTCACACCCGAGCCCGAATATGTAATTAGTTTCGAAATCTGACCCCAGTTCGAGGTCAAAATTCAATTTTTACAAAATTCTCTAATTCTACCCAAACCCCCAATTTCTACCATGAAAACCCTTGATTTTTGATTGAAAAGAGATGAAAAACATTGAGTAATCGAAAAAGAATAGTTTAGAATCGTCTACCAACACTTTGGGGGTGAACTTGTGGGTTGAAAATCGCCTCTAGGTCTTTTTTCAAAAATATGTAGAAAATAGGTTCTGCCCATTTTAAAATCTGTTTTAAGTCGCCTGACAGGCTTTCATCGCGTTCGCGATGGACCTGTCGCGTTCGTGGAGAATTAAGGCCCAGTCGCCTTCGCATTCACGTAGCTTTAATCTTGATGGACATCGCGATCGCGGCCCAACGGACGCGTTCACATAGAAGGAATCGAGTCCCCTCCCCCAGACCCACTTACTCATCGCGTTTGCATAAGCCAGCACGCGTTCGCGAAGGGCATCCCACCAATGCTTCGCATTCGCGGCCAAGACTTCGCGTTCGCGAAGAACAAAGCGACCCCCAGAAAGTTTACACTACGCTATCGCGGGAGAAGCTTCGCAATTGCGAAGAACAAAAATCACTGTGCACCAGATACAACAAAACATCAGTTATCTCTAAGTCCAAAACATCCCGTAGCCTATCTGCATCTCACCCGAGCCCTCGGGGCTCCAAACCAAATGTGCATGCAAATATAAAAACATCATACAGACTTGCTCGTATGATCAAATCACGAAAATAACATTTAAAACTATGGATTTAACCTCAAAACTCATGATTTTTCTCAAGAACACTTAAATTTCACTATTTCTCAACCGGACGTCTGAATCACGTCAAATCAACTCTGATTCTCACCAAATTTTACAAATAGGACTTAAATATCATAACAAACCTGTACCAGGCTCCGGAACTAAAATACGAGCCCGATTCCCATGAGTTCAAACATTAATTTTTTTCTTTATTTCTTTTAAAATCCAGCATAACAATTTTCTTCAAAAATTGATTTCTAAAGCTAGGGACCTCAGAATTCAATTCCGGGCTTACGCCCAAGTCTCATATTTTACTGCAGACCTCCCGGGACCGTCAGAACACGAATTTGGGTCAGCATGATACTTCCGGAGCATAGACACATGGAATACCGAATGAACTGAGGATAACCCTGGAGGCAATGCAATTCTATAAGCTACCTCCCCCACTCTCTCAAGAATCTCAAATGGCCTGATATACCTAGGGCTCAACTTGCTCTTCTTCCGAATCTCATAACTCCCTTCATGGGCGATACCCGAAGTAATACCCTCTCTCCAACCATGAATGCCACATCACGAACCTTACGGTCGGCATAACTCTTTTGCCTAGACTGAGCTGCACGAATTCGATCCTGTATAATCTTGACCTTGTCCAAGGCCTCCTGAACTAAGTGTACCCAATAACCAAGCCTCTTCCGGCTCAAACCATCTAACTAGCGATCTGCACCGTCTACCATATAATGCCTCGTAAGGAGCCATCTGAAGGCTCGACTGGTAGCTATTATTGTAGGCAAACTCAGCTAACGGCAAGAATTGATCCCAAGAACCTCCAAAGTAAATAACACAGGCACGGAGCATATCCCTCAATATCGAAATAGTACGCTCGAACTGCCTGTCCGTCTGAGGATTGAAGGTTGTGCTCAACTCAACTCGTGTACCCAACTCATGTTGAGCTGTACTCTAAAAGTGCGGGGTAAAATGCATACCCCGATCAGAAATAATATACACGGGCACACCGTGAAGACGAACAATCTCCTGAATGTAATTCTCTGCTAGCCGCTCCGAGGTATAAGTACTTGCCACCGGAATGAAATATGCTGATTTAGTCAGCCTATCCACAATAACGCAAACGGCGTCGAACTTCCTCTGAGTCCGTGGGAGTCAAACAACGAAGTACATAGTGATACGCTCCCACTTCCACTCAGGAATATCTATCTGCTGAAGTAAACCATCGGGTCTTTGATGCTCATACTTTACCTGTTGACAATTTAAGCAACGAGCCACATGAGCAACGATATCTTTATTCATCTTTCGCCACCAATAATGCTACCGCAAGTCCTGGTACATCTTGGCAGCAACTGGGTGAATAGAATACTTAGAACTATGAGCCTCCTCAAGGATCAACTCACGAATCCCATCAACATTAGGCACACATATACGAACCTGCATCCTCAAAACACTGTCATCTCCAACTGTAACCTGCTTGAAACCACCATGCCGAACTGTGTCCCTAAGGACCATCAAATACGGGTCATCATCATGTCGATCTCTGATACGCTCAAATAAGGAAGACTGAGAGAATTGATTAGCCAAATTCTGAATGTTTGAAGCTAACAGCCTCTCACCGACTTGAATGAATGCAAGGCTAACCATACTCACTGCCTTCCTACTCAATGCATCGGCCACCACATTGGCCTTCCCCGGATGATATAATATAGTGACGTCATAATCTTTCAATAACTCTAACCATCTCCTATGCCTCAAATTAAGATTTTTTTGCTTGAACAAGTACTGAAGACTGCGATGATCCGTGAAAACCTCACACGACAAACCATAAAGATAGTGCCTCCAAATCTTCAATGCATGAACAATGGCTACCAACTCTAAGTCATGGATATGATAATTCTTCTCATGGACTTTCAACTGCCGAGACGCATATGCAATCACCCTGCCCTCATGCATCAATACCGCTCCAATCCCAACACAATAGGCATCACAATATACCGTGAAAGACCCTGAACCTGATGGAAACACTAACACTGGTGTTGAAGTCAAGGTTGTCTTGAGCTTCTGAAATTTTGCCTCACACTCGTCCGACTATTTAATTGGGGCACCTTTCTGAGTCAATTTAGACATTGGGGCTTCTATAGATGAGAACCCCTCCACAAAATGACGGTAGTAACCCGCCAAACCCAAAAACACTCTTGATCTCCATGGCTGAAGTGGGTCTAGGCCAGTTCTTGACTGCCTCTATTTTCTTAGGATTAACCTGAATACCCTCTGCTGATACAATGTGACCCAAGAAAGCTACTGAATCCAACCAGAACTCATACTTTGAGAATTTTGCATACAATTGATTGTCCCTCAAAGTCGGGAGCACTATCCGGAGGTGCTGCTCATACCCCTCCCAGCTGCGGGAGTATATCAGAATATCATCAATGAACACGATTACGAAGGAATCTAGATGAGGCTTGAAACCTCGATTCATCAAGTCCATAAAGGTTGTTGGGGAATTAGTCAAGCCAAAAGACATCACCAGAAATTCATCGTGCCCATACCTCGTCCGAAAGACTGTCTTAGGGACATCGGATGCCCTAATCTTTAACTGATGGTAACCCGATCTTAAATCAATTTACGAAAATACCCTGGCACCCTGAAGCTGATCAAATAAATCATCAATTCTCGGCAATGGATACTTATTCTTGATAGTAATCTTGTTCAACTGCTGGTAATCTATACACATCCTCATCGATCCATCCTTTTTCTTCATGAAAAAAACCGGTGCACCCTAGGGCGAGACACTAGGTCTAATGAAGACCTTATCAAGAAAGTCTTCCAACTATTCTTTTAATTCTTTCAATTCTGGTGGGGCCATCGGGTATGGAGGAATAAAAATGGGCTGAGTGCCCGGAGCCACATCAATCAAAAATCAATATCCCTATCGGGTGGCATCCTCGGCAGGTCTGTAGGAAATACCTCGGGAAATTAACGAACAATAGACATCGAATCTATAGAAGAAGTCTCAACATTAGAATCTCGAACATGAGCCAAATAAGCCAAACACCCTTTCTCAACCATTCGACGAGCCTTGGCATAAGAAATCGCCCTACTGGGAGAATGACCAGGAGTTCATTTCTACTCTAATCGAGGTAACCTCGGCAAAGCTAAAGTAATTGTCTTGGTGTGACAGTCCAAGATGGCATAATAAGGTGACAGCCAATCCATGCCCAATATGATATAAAAATCCACCATATCAAGAATCAAAAGGTCTACACTAGTTTCAAGACCCTCAATAACGACCACGCACGAACGATACATATGATCTGCCACAATAGCATCCCCCACGGGCGTAGACACATAAATAGGGACACTCAAGGAATCGCGGGGCATAACCAAATACGAGGCAAAATAAGATAAGAATAAGTAGACCCCGGATCAAACAAGACTGAGGCATCTCTATTGCAAACTGAAATAATACATGTGATAACAGCATCAGAGGACTCCGCCTTAGGTCTAGCTGGAAATGCATACAATCGGGGTTGGGCCCCACCATCCTGAACCACATCTCTAGGAGGACCTCTAATAGGCAGACCTCCACCTTTAGCGGGCTGGCCTCCAACTCTAACAATATGTCCCCTACCTTTGGCTACCTGACCCCACCCCTAGCTGGCTGGGTAGGTGGTGCGGCAGTCGGTGCTGGAACTATAGCATGGGAACCCTGATACTGAGAATTACCCGATGGGCGAGGAAAATATCTAGTAATGTGCCTCGGGTCACCACAAGTGTAACAAGACCTCGACTGCTAAGATTGTTGGCCGGCAAATTGACCCTGTCGACCGGTATAACAACCCTGAAAACTCTGAAGAGGAGGTTCACTGATAGGAGCTGTTTGATCAGAATAAGTCAAGTAAGAGCCACGACCACCTGAGATGCCTGAAGTGCCGAATGAAATGGCCTGGAAAATGGCCTCTGCTGAAAGTAACTCCGCCTCCAGATGAGGCACCGCTGAATCCACCCGAATGGCGAGGTCTCTTGTCTGAACTCTGACCTACCAATCTGAGAACCATCTCAACTCTCCTAGCCACATTGGCCGCATCCTGAAAGGAAAACTCGCTCCCTGTCTTATTAGCCATCTGCAACCTAATGGGCTGAGCAAGGCCCTCAATAAATAGTCTGACCCTCTCTCTCTCTCGGTGGGAAACAAAAGAATAGCATGTCGAGTCAAATCCACAAAGCGATTCTCATACTGGGTGACAGTCATGCTGCCCTGTTGATTCTCTTCTCTAGTAGTAATATGAAAAAACTTCTCGAAAAAGAGATGTGAAAACTGATCCCAAGTCAGAGCAGGTGACCCAGTTGGTCTAGTCAACAAATAATCCCTCCACCATTTCTTGGTGGAACCAGTCATCTAAAAAGCAGTGAAGTCGACCTCATTGGTCTCCAAAATACCCATGTTCCGAAGAACCTCATGACATCTATCAAGATATTCCTGAGGGTCTTCTGAAGTGGCACCACTAAAATGAACAGGAAAAAGCTTGATAAACCTATCCAGTCTCCACAAAGCATCGAAGGACATAGCTGCCCCATCAACAAGTGGGCTGCAGCAACTGGTTGAACTACCCCAACTGGATTGGTTGCTAAGGTCTGAATCTAAGGAGTAGCAATCTGCTCAAGAGTGTGTGTAACAGAAGTCTAAACCCCTCCTCCAGCCTGAGATACGGCTGCTTCCATGGGGAATGTTCCAGTATGGGATACACTTTCCATAAAGCTCACTAGTCAGACCAAAGCATCCTGAAGCACCACGGTAGCAATAAACCCCTCTAGGACATGAGTTGGTCCCGCTGGGACGGTCTGAGCTGGAACCCCTTCATCAATCTTTATCTAGAGCTCTGCAGCTGGGGATTCTACCTGAGCAATGGGCTGAGTCCTGCCCCTGCCTCGGCCTCTGCCCCTAGTAGAAGTTGCTGCTGATGGAGGACCTGATTGTTGGTTAGCAGAAGAAGAAGCATGTGTTCTCGCCATCTGCGAGAGAAAAGAGTTCAATCAGTATTTGAGATAACAAGAATCGCACGATAGAGTAGAATTAAAATTGAGTTTATTCCTAACTTTATAGCCTCTTAGAGATAAGTACAGACGTCTCTGTACCGACCCCTCATACTCTATTAAGCTTGTTCGTGAATTGTGAGATCTAAGCAACCTAGTGCTCTGATACCAACTTCTCACGACCCAATTTCCAAACCATTGGGATCGTGATGGCGCCTAACACCGCACTTTCTAGGCAAGCCAATGTTAGAGGGATTCAACATTTAAAACAATTAAATTATAGTACTAAGTCTAAAGTTATCAAATAAACGAATACCGAATAGTGTGAGGAATAATAACACAAAACTCGAAACTAATTATAATATCTAGCTACCCAGGGTTTAGAGTCACAATTCACGAACTACTAAAGAATACTACAAGTAATTGGCTCAAGAAATAATGTATAATTGTTTTGAATCAAATAAAACAGTAATCTAAATTATGTAGAGAAGACTCCAGGAATCTACGGACGCCAGCAGATCTACCTCGTGTCTCCGTGCGAATAGTATTGGCTCTAGCTTGATCTCAACTCGGACCTAAACCTGGATCTGCACAAGAAGTGCAGAGTGCGGTATCAGTACAACTGACCCCATGTACTGGAAAGTGTCGAGCCTAACCTCGGCGAAGTAGTGACGAGGCTAGGACGGGACACCACATAAAGCTGGACATATATATATATATAATCATGCTAGCAGAAATAACAGCAATTAAGGAATTAAAAGCAGCAAATAATGGGAAGGGAGCATGCGATGGGGAAATTTTAACATAAGGAATGAGGAAAACAATAAGGCATAATTAAACAGTGATCAGCAATAATTTTAGCAATTAAAAATAGAAAGGGAACTTGCACGGCATCACCCTTCGTGCTTTTACTCTCAGCCTCACCAAATAATATATAAAATACACGGCATCACCCTTCGTGCTTTTACTCTCATCCTCACCACTCTATGTCATGTTGCTGAGCTTAGCGAGACAATGGGAGTGCGCGCATGGTGGATTCACAATCCACTGCCTTGATCCACTTGGCTACATCCGCCCCCTCGCCTACTTACATTCCGTTTTTACATTATTTAAATTATAAAACAAAGTTTACTTACCCATTTGCTTATTAACAAAGACAGCAAGGTTCACTTTCTCTTTTTTTGCCTACCAATGATAGAGGAAGGCTTACCCCAGACCCGAACCCTCTACGATTTCTTCCACTTGAAGAGACTTACTTGTGCCCATAAGTACTAGACTTTGATAAAGGAATGGGGAGGCAGAGATACTTAATACTAGAATCGGAATCGTAAAAAGATAATCAAAACCTGCTACTTGAAAGAATGCACGGCATCACCCTTCGTGCTTTACTCTCTTCCTCACAATATAAATAAATCATGTACAACATCACCCTTCATGCTTTACACTCTTCCTCACAATATAATTAAATCATGCACGACATCACCTCCGTGCTTTACACTCTTCCTCACCAATCACAGAATCATCAATAGCATATAAAGAGGAATTTCACAATAAATCAGTAATTCATCATAGTTTCTATCATCATTTACTATTTCAATCTCAACTCAATGTTCACAATATTATCCATCTCGGTGGAACTGAATACTAACTTTCCAGCATTTCAATAACAATAATAATCATAGATGATAGGCTTTAAGACATCCAAAATAACAAGAATTAACTTCCACTCGCATGTTATGACTTGTCCACAACGTATAGGTACTCGGCACCTCAGCTATTTAGCAACAAAACAAGTATCAAGTAGTCCCACAATACCTATTCCCTCAAGCTAAGGTTAGACACAACACTTACCTCAATTCTGCAAGCCACTCACTGCTCAATTATAGCTTTTCCTTTCGAATTCACCACGAACACACTAGTCTCTAATCATAATTAGTTCAATAAAATTAATTAGTGCTAAAGGAACTAACTTTAAAGCAAAATTATGTTTTTCCTAAGTTTTCTCCAAAAAAGTTAAAAATCGACTCCGGGCCTGCTTGGTCCAAACTCGGGGTTCGGACCAAATTTGGTTTACTCGTTCACCCCCGAGCCCGAAGATGTTATTAGTTTCGAAATACGGCCTCAATTCGAGGTCAAAATTCAATTTTTACAAAATTCTCTTATTCTACCCAAACCCCCAATTTCTACCATGAAAACTCTTGATTTTTGATTGAAAAGCGATGAAATGGATTGGGTAATCGAAAGAGAATAGTTGAGAATCATTTACCAACACTTTGGGGATGAACTTGTGGGTTGTAAATCGCCTCTAGGTCTTTTTAGATCGAAATTATGAAGAAATTAGGTTCTGGCCGTTTTAAAATCTATTTTAAGTCGCCTGACAGGCCTTCATCGTGTTGGCAATGGGCCTGTCGCATTCGCAGAGAATTAAGGCCTAGTGGACTTTGCGTTTGCATGGGAACGAACGCGTTCGTGTAGTTTTACTCCTGATGGCCATCGCGATCGCGGCCCAATAGACGCGTTCGCATAGAAGGAATCGAGTCCCCTCCACCAGGCCCACCTACTCATCGCATTTGCGTAAGCCAGCACGCGTTCGCGAAGGGCATCCCACCAATGCTTCGCGTTCGCGAGGAACAAAACGACCCCCAGAAAATTTACACTTCGCGATCACGGGAGAAGCTTCACGATCGTCAAGCACAAAATCACTGTGCACCAGATATAGCAAAACATTAGTTGTTTCTATGTTCAAAACATCTCATAGCCTATTCGAAACTCACACGAGCCCTCAGGGCTCCAAACCAAATGTGCACGCAAGTCTAAACATCATACAGACTTGCTCGTGCGATCAAATCAGGAAACTAACATCTAAAACTATGAATTTAACCTCAAAACTCATGAATTTTCTCAAGAACACTTAAATTTCACTATTTCTCAACCGGACGTCCGAATCACGTCAAATCAACTCGATTCTCACCAAATTTCACAGATAGGACTTAAATATCATAACAAACCTGTACCGGCTCCGGAACCAAAATACAGGCCCGATACCCACGAGTTTAAACATTAGTTCTTTTCTTTATTTCTTTTAAAATCCAGCATAATGATTTTCTTCAAAAATTGATTTCTAAAGCTAGGGACCTCGGAATTCAATTTCGGGCATACGCCCAAGTCCCATATCTTACTGCGGACCTCCCAGGACCATCGAAACACGGATTCGGGTCCGTTTACTTAAAATGTTGACTAAAGTCAACTAAAACCAAATTTTAACTCCAAAAATTATTGTTTCTCATATTTTCACATAAAAGCTTTCCAGTTTTACGCCCTGACTACGCACACAAATTGAGGTAAATAAAATTAATCTTTTTAAGGCTAATGAGCCTAGAATAAAGTCTTAATTCATAAGATGACCCTTTGGGTCATCACAGGACAGACTGACCAAGTTTGCATACATCATTCCAGTCATGACTACTTGCTCTTCAAATTAGCTGGCTCAGATTTATCTTCGTCAGATTGTTCACTTTTATGGTATGCCAATGTTTATAGTCTCCGATCGGGGCACACAATTCACATCGCATTTGTAGAGAGCTGTGTAGAATGAGCTAGGCACAAAGGTTGAGTTGAGTACGGCATTTCATCCACAAATAGACGGATAGTCCAAGCGCACTACTCAGATTTTGAAGGACATGCTATGAGCATGTGTCATTGATTTTGGGGGCTTACGGGACTAGTTTTACTAGTAGAGGAGTTTTTCTACAACAATATCTATCAGTCAAGCATCCATATTTCTCCTTATGAGGCTTTATATGTCTCTCAACACAAAGAAACAAGAGATGAGAGGATCTTCAAGTAGCCCTGACTAAGGTTAGAAAAGATTCCCATCGTTCTCTGGTTGGTTAGTTTGATCCTGGGGAGGCTAGGTTGTTGGGTGCTGATTTGGTCCATGAGGCATTAGAGAAGGTGAATTTAATTCAGGAGCAGCTTGGTATAGAGCATTCCAGGAAAAAAAGTCATGCTGATAGGAGGGCTCGGGATGTGTTATTCATGCTGGGTGAGAGGGTTCTACTCAGCCTATGAAGGGTGTGATGAGGTTCAGGAAAAGGACAAGTTGAGCCCTTGGTATATTGGTCCGTTTTGTGGTTTTTGAGAAAGTTGGTGAGGTGGCCTACAGACTTGCATTGCCACCCAACTGATCAGGAGTTCACCCAGTGTTCCATGTTTACATGCTCCAGAAGTATTATGGTGATCCATCGCACGTGTTGGATTTCACCTCAGTGCAAGTGGACAAAGATTTGGCCTATGTTGATGAGCTAGTGGCTATTTTAGACAAACAGGTCCAGAAGTTGAGGTCGAAGAACATTGCATCGGTGAAGGTTTAGTGGAGAGTTCAACTAGTTGAGTAGGCGACTTGGGAAACCGATCATGATACGTGACGCCTATATCCTCACATTTTTGGTACTTCATATATGTCTCTATACTTGTTTGAGGACGAGCATTTGTTTGCAAAGGGGAGAACGAAAATGACCCGATTGGTTGTTTTGAGTATTTTATCCTCATTTCTCCTATTTTATGGTTTACATATGTGTATTTGTGGTTACGTGACTTTTCGAGATGGTTGGTTTGGTTTGGGAGAGTTTTGGATTGAATTGAGACACCTAGTCCCTTGGTTAGAGGCTTAAGTTATAAGAGTTGAACGGAGTTTTTTTTTTGTATATAAGACTCCGGAATGGTGTTTAGATGGTTCTAATAGCTCTGTACGGTGATTTTAGACTTAGGCGTATGTCCGGATTTGGATTTGGAAGTTCAAAGGTTTTTTTGGCTTGAATTGGTGAAAGTTGGAAAGTTGAAGGTCTAGAAGGTTGACGGGTTTGTCCGATATTGTCTTTATTGATATCAAATTCGGATTTTTGTTTTGGGAGTTGGAATAGGTTTGTTGTGTCATTTGGGACTTACATGCAAAATTTGAGGTCATTCCGAGATGTTTAGGTGTGTTCGTTGTAAGTTTTGAATTTGGAAACTTTGTATTAGCTCCTTAAGCTCTAATTGAGATGTGATTCGTGGTCTTGATGTTGTTTTGTGTAATTTGAGGCCTCGAGTAGGTTTGCATAATATTTTGGGATTGATTGGTGTGATTGGATGGGGTCTTGGGGGCCTCGGTGAGTTTCGGATAGTTTTCAGATCATTGTTGTGGTTTTGGCATATCACTTCTAGTGCTTTCGCACTTGCGACATTAGATTCGCAGGTGTGAGTATATAGAAGAGGACATGGGACTGCAGATGCATCATTGATTGAGCTCAGGGGTTTCCGCAGATGTGCCAGTGTGTACGTAGAAGCGCGATCGCATGTGCACATTCTGGTCCGCAGAAGCAGCTCCGCATATGCGAGTGATGGTCCGCAGAAGCGGATTTTTAGGACTTCACTGGAGTTCGCATCTGGGATGATTTTCCCGCAGATACGACTAGGGGGCGTGTAATTGAAAATGCTAGGCAAAATATATCTTGAACGAGGGTTTAATTTCATTTATTACATTTTGAGATTGGGAGCTCGGATTTGGGTGAATTTGGAGGTGATTTGCATGATTTGGATTAGTAAGTATTTTTTACTCGGATTTGGTTATTATTCGTTATTCAAACCTTGATGTTTAGCGATTGATTGATGAATCTAAGTGAGGAAATTAGATTTCTAATGTATAAATTGATGATTTGAGGGTCGATTTGAGGTTGGATTTGGATGAAACACATATATTTGGACTTCTATTGGAATGAGTGTTCGAAATTTGTGAGTTTGGTCGGTTCGGGGTGGGACCGGGGTTGACTTTACATAATTAAACCAAGATCATAACTTTATCATTTGGACTTGTTTCCTATGACTTTTATTGATATTATTAAGTTGTTTTGGAGAGATTCGAGCGGTTCGGAGGTTGATTCACGCGAGGAGGGCTTCTTAGAGTATTGACTTAGCTTATTTAAGGTAAGTATCTTGCCTAACTTTGTGTGGGAAAATTTTCCCTTAGGATTTGGTCTAATTTTCATTATTTGTGCTATGTGAACGATGTGTACATGAGGTGACGAGCGTGTACACGGGCGTATGTCTGGTAATTGTCCGAATTAGACCTTAAGCTATTAATATGCCTTGATTTGGAGTTGCTTGTTATATGAAGCATTTTTTATTGTTGTTCACTCCCCGCACCCTTATGTTATTATTGTGATTCTTTTTCGCATCGTTGTTGAACA
Organism: Nicotiana undulata; assembly: GCA_005239495.1. Lineage (NCBI taxonomy): Eukaryota > Viridiplantae > Streptophyta > Magnoliopsida > Solanales > Solanaceae > Nicotiana > Nicotiana undulata. The sequence goes on along the minus strand of ML251070.1, from coordinate 4,885 downwards.
GTGCGTTATATCTTGTTGTGACTTTGGTACTGATGTTGCGGTGATGTGGCACATGTGTACTTGTTGTATGGGTGATCGTTATTGTGTGGAGTATAAGGGTGGCGAGATGAACATGAGATGGTATAAGGGTGGTGTTTATTGATGCGCATGCGGCGAGATAAGGGGGCTTATACACATGTTGCAAATAAGGGAAATACTTCATTGTGATGCACATGCGGCAAGATACGGGGGCTTATGCGCGCGTAGCTATATAAGGGGAAATATTTTATTGTGAAGATCACATGATGTCATAAAGGTGGCTTGTTGATTATGTCATGTGGTATTTCTGAGTGATTCTTGATGTGATTCTTGTGTTGGAACGAGTTGATGATTTGAACATATCCTTTTTTCCTTAATTAATTTCACCTTGTGTTTTACGAGTTGTTGGTTAATTTGTCGTGTTTTCACATGCCCTATCCTTTTTTGATGTTTATTTTGTTGTGCTTTTCGTTGTCAGTTTTATATTGATATTCAACAATGGTTATTTGACTAGTGAGTGTCTCGACTTGAACCTCGTTACTACTCCACCAAGGTTATTCACGATACTTACTGAGTACCGATTATGGTGTACTTATATGTGATGACCCAAAAGGGTCATCTTTGAATTAAGACACTATTCCAGGCTCATTATCTTTAAAAAGACTAATTTTAATTACTACCATTTGCGTGTGCAGTCCGGGCGTGAACCGGAAAGCTTTTATGTGAAAATATGAGAAATAGTAAATTTTAGAGTTAATATTTGGTTTTTTAGCTGACTTTGGTGAATATTTTGAGTAAACGGACCCGAATCTGTGTTCCGACAATCCCGGGAGGTCCGCAGTAAATATGGGACTTGGGCGTATGCCCGAAATTGAATTCCGAGGTCCCTAGCCTTAGAAATCAATTTTTAAAGAAAATTATTTTACTAGATTTTTAATGAAATAAAGAAATGAATTAACGTTTGAAACCGTTGGTATCAGGCCCGTATTTTGGTTTCGGAGCTCGATACAGGTTTGTTATGATATTTAAGTCTTATATGTAAAGTTTGGTGAGAATCAGAGTTGATTTAACTTGATTCGGACGCCCGGTTGAGGAATAGTGAAATTTAACTGTTCTTGAGAAAAATGGTGCGTTTTGAGGTTAAATTCATAGTTTTAGATGTTATTTTCATGATTTGATAGCACGAGCAAGTCCGTATGATGTTTTTAGACTTGCGTGCATGTTTGGTTTAAAGCCTCGAGGGCTCGGGGGAGTTTTGGGTAGGCTACGAGATGTTTTAAACTTAGAATTGTCACGACCCAATTCCTAAATCAGGTCGCGATGGCGCCCAACACCGTGTCAGGCTAGCCAACATTGATTTACTAGTGAGTTTCATTTAATTTACCAAAAACATTACCGTCATTTACCAAATTCAAATATAAAACATTAAGTAAAAACGGACAACTTTGGCCATTTAAATAGAAATAACCATAAAAGTCATAATTAATATTTACAGCCCAAAATATAATGTTTACTGCGTGTGCCAGGAACTAGTGTCACAAGTTTACAAGCATCTAGTAGAAATGAGAATCCAAAAGAATACAAGTTTGCCCTACTATCTGAGGAAAAGTAAACAGACATAACAAAAGAAAGAAAACTCCAAGGCGCTGCTGGAAGTCGCTAGGGAAAGAAGCTCACCAAGAAGTCTGAACCAGATATAAGTCAGGGACGAGCTCCGGACTGATACCCAGATGCACCTGCCTCAGAACCTGTACAATTAAGTACAGAAGCGTAGCATGAGTACATAAACAATATGTACCCAGTGAGTATCCCGTCTAATCTCGAAGAAGTAGTGGAGAGAAATCGACGTGATACGTACTAAGGTTAAAATAATATAGTTTAAATGTAAGGCTAGCAAGAATAGCATTCATGAATAATAATGAAGACAGGAGCATCCAATAACATTTACAACTACCTTTACGTGTCAAGTTTTCTAGCATATAAATTACCTAGTTTTTCACTTCTTTTTTTTCATGATATTCAACAGACACATATTCACATAACACCCTAAAGAATTTACAACACAGGATATGCCGTGAACGTACGGCCGCTACGACGCGAAAATAAATGTGCACTGGCGAAGGGTAGAACGTCTCGAACCATAGATGCATCTATTACACCTCTCGTGAATCAAACATGCGACGCGGTTGACATATAGTAGGTCTACCCCGCTCGCGAATCATACGTGCGACGCGGGTACCCGTATACATACACATAATTATCAGGATATCAGGAATTCAGTAGAGGATATACTTACAGGAATAGGATTCAATAATAATAATTTCAGAATGTAACCTCCTAGATATTAATTTAATAGTTCAAGGATATTAATCAGTCTAAATTAACATCTAAGATTATAGAAACGGCACAGAAAGCATGCTTGTGAGTCCTAAAAATACCCGGCATAACATAATAGTAGCTACGCCCGGACTCTCGTTACTTCGTGTGTGCGTAGCCCCCGCAATTAAAGACATGCAATCATTTATATTCACCTATGGGGACAATTCCCTCTTACAAGGTTAGAAAGGAGACTCACCTCGTGTCAAATCTACCTTCCGGATCAAGAACGCGCCCGAAACTCCAAATTCGTCTTCCAAGGACTTGAAACTAATCAAATATTGCATAAATAAATTAATCTATACACAAAAGTATGAAATTCCTCTAATTAAATGATTATTTCAACCTAAATTGAAAAATCCCAAAATACACCCCCAGTCCCACATGCTCGGATTCTGTAAATATTCAAAGGAAACACTCACCCATATCCTAAGGATCAACATTATATAGTTTTTTTATGATTTCATAACAAATTCTTCGGTAATTCTCTCATTTTCATAAAAACCTAGGTTTTTGTAACGACCCGACCGGTCGTTTTGAGCTCTAGCACGTCGTTGGTTTTGTGACTTATGCGTATGGTCGGAGTTGAAATTCAGGAAGTTCGGGGTCAAATTGGAAGGAAACTTCTTATATCGGAAGCCTTAAGTTGGAAAAATTGATTAGGATTGGAAATTTTAGCAACGACCTCAAAATCAGGATCCGAAGGTTCCAGCAGGTTTGTATGATGATTTCGGACTTGGGCTTATGTCCAGATCAGGTTTTGGATAACCCGGGAGCGATTCGGCGGATATTGTGGAAATCAGCATTTTAGAAGAAATTTCCTAAGTTTGGGTTGGAAGGCATTTCAGTGTTATAGATGTCCATTTGGGATTCCGAGTCTGGGAATAGCTTCGTATGGTGATTCTGGAGCTTGGAGCGCGATCGAAAGTTAATTCGGATGTCCGGGTGTCATTTTGAAGTCATTTGGCTAAAGTTAGAATTTAAAGGTTTTTGAAGAATCCGACCGGAAGTGGAAATTTTGATATCGGTGTCGGAATGCAATTCCGGAAGTTGGAGTAGGTCCGTAATGTCAAATATGACTTGTGTGCAAATTTTGGGGTTAATCGGAAGTGATTTGGCGGGTTTCAGTGTCGAATGTGAAAGCTTGAAATTTCAAACTTCATAAAGTTGAATTACGGTGCGATTCGTGATTTTGGCTTTGTTTTATGTGATTTGAAGCCTCGAGCAAGTCCGTGGAATGTTAAGGGACTGAGTCGTATGATTTGGACGGGGGCCCGGGTGTGTTTCGGGATGGGTCCGGGTCATTTTTGAGTGAATTGTTGTTGCTGTTTTCTGGTGCCTATGGTATGCTATGCGATCGCAGCCTTAGCTGTGCGATCGCGAAGAAGAAAAGTGAAGGGGCTGAGTTTGGCTTATGCGACCGCGGTCCCTTGCGTGCGATCGCGGAGAAGGATTTAAGGGGACCGGGTTTTTGGCCTATGCGATCGCGGAAGTGCAATGCGATCGCGGAGGGGAAGGCTGGGCAGCTTGTGCGATCGCGGAGGGAGGCAGCAGGTGACCTGTGCGATCGCGGGCAAGATGGTGCGATCGAATAGGTAATGGTTCTGGGCAGTGTTGATTTAAAACGGTATTTTTGCATTTCTTTCTAATTTTTCAATGGCTATGGGCGATTTTTGAGAGCATTTATAGGGGAATTTAATCAANTAAGATGTTTCTACTCATTTCTAAGATTAAATACAAGATTATTACATAGATTTGATATGAGAAATTGAGGGAATTTGGGAATTTTTCAAGGAAACCTAGAATTTGATAAAATATGATTTTAGCCACGAATTGAGCATAAATATTGGAGTAAATTGTATAATTGAATTAGTAAAGCTATGGGTAGAGATTTTCTTCAAGAAATTTCAAAGTCCGGGCACGTGGACCCGAGGGCATTTTGGTCAATTCATTGAGCCGAGTACGGAAATGTTATGATTTGAATTTGTTATGAACAATAGAGTATATTTTCATTGAATTGTTGTCATTTGGATAGTTTGGGGGTTGTTCATCCATTGAAGTCGTCATAGGGGCTTGGAAGTCGATTATGAATCTTCGGAGCGAGGTGAGTCTCCTTTCTAACCTTGCAAGAGGGAATTGTCCCCATAGGTAACTTAAATGCTATGTGTGAATGTTTGAGGGGGATACGAACGTACCAAGTAACGAGAGTCTGTACGTAGCGTCTATGATTGTTATGTCCGGGTAGTTAGGCCTCACATCATGCTCTGTGTTCTTCTCGTAATGAATTATATGTTATGAAACCTTGTTATATGTAGTTTCTCTTCTCTAAGGTTTATGGAATTTAAAATAATATGAAAGGAATTGTTTTACGGAAAATAATAAGAAAGGAATTGTTTTATTGAAAATAATATGAAAGTAACTGTTTTAAGGGAAGTAATACGAAAGAAATTGTTTATGGAACGTAATATGAAAAGAAAAGAATATTGTGTGC
>ML251068.1:60975-88210 GCA_005239495.1 Nicotiana undulata | reverse complement strand
GGCCGCTCCAAGTGACAAGCGCGCAGGTGCCTCTGTCGCCCCACCAATTTCCCTCGCTAGCGCACAGCCGCAAGCAGCTGCCAACAGCGCCGCGCGCACAGCCAATGCCGCGCGCGCAGATCATGATGCCGAAGACAAAGTTGCTGCCAACGGACCTGTTTCTACCTTTGTAGAAAACTAAGTCCTTTTCTTTGTAATCATAGACTAGCTTTATTCCATGTACTTCCATTATGTTTCTCTAGCCTAGTTTAGTCTACTCATGTAACTAGGGTTTATTTTTTTAAAGCATTATTAGGGGGTATATAGCATTCAAAACTTTCAAGCAAGCAAATCCCTGTACTGGTGTCTCTACCCCTCGACACCGCATTTCCTTCATTTTGTAATAGCTTTCATTATTGCAATCCAGCTTTCATCATTTCAAACATTATTACTGTTCTCTCAATTGTTGGCATTGGTTTTCCCACACGGCACTGACAATCTAGTCTAGCGTGTGGCGGGGACCTCATTTGGCGGACAACAACCACCCTGACATTGGTTGATTAGCCTTACGTCGCCCTTCCAAAGCATCTCAGGAAGGCGCCGCGTAACAACATATATGTGTAATTTGTGTTGGCAATACGCAGTATATTTGTGTATAAGCTAAACAAAATTCCAAGGCGGACAAGGTCAGAAAAATGGGATAATTTGTGTTCCCTTATTGGTGAAGAAGAACTTTATCCGGAAAATGACTCGGAGCGGAAACAATTAAAGAGAACTATCGAGAAAAGTAGATTTTGTACCAATGTCACACGTCTTATGCGAAAACAGCACCAAATTATGCACTTTCATTGAATTCACAAAAGCTAATTATGTTTCCACTCTATTCAAAAGTTAGACGTACACAAAGGAGTCCGGAACTCAATTATTGGATTTTTGGATAAGTGTGTCATTACTAAGTTAAAAAAAGAAAGAGATATCAAATTATATATAATGCGGTTCTAAACCGCGCTATATTTTAATGGTGTTTTGGCTGTTAAGTATAGCGCGGTTTAAAACCGCGTTATACATATATAGCGCATGAATAAACTGCGCTATGCTGACACGATGTGACGGAAAGGTATAGCGCACAGATATTCCGCGTTATATATGTATAGCGCATATCTTAACCGCGCTATACCTGTTTGTGGGCCCACCAATAAGTTAATTGACATAACAATAATTCAAATGGGTATAGCTCACTTTAAAAGAGCGCTATACATCAAAAATACCCCCGAGCTAGCCATTTCCTTATATAAAGGGGTTAGGATTTTACGAAAATCCATTCAAAAAATATTCCAACTCCCGTTCAAACTTTTCTTTTTGTTAAATTCTTAAGCATTTTTTCATAATATCTTAAGAGCGAAGAATAAGAGTTTCATTATATTGGGGGGGGGGGGGTTGAGGTTGTGATGGAGAATAACTCTGTGAGGTACAGTTTATCTCCACAATGTCATGTTAAATTGCCACTTACAATGGAGTACGATAGATTGGTATCGTTGTTATTTAACAAAATGAGTGTGAGAAAATGTTCGATGAAACTTAAAGTAACCGGAAGATATCCGTATTCCGTCACTCCGCAAGGGGTTGCTTTTTACGCGGAGTATAACATCTACGATGATGAAACTTTGAGGGATTTTCTGAGGACTCCGGATGAATACCGAGAATTTTTTGTAATCAAAATGTTGGATATGTACGTCAAGGTTGAAGACGTTCCCAACAATGAGGTTGCGCATAGTAGGGATAACCCCCAATCATCGGTGGTCATTCTGGAGCATCTTTTGCCGGACAGGTTTCAGATGAAAGAGTTTGCCTTGATTTATACTTATCACCGCCGACGAATGAGCAACGAGGAAATAATTTCTCTCATGTTTTACATAATCTAGAAGACGAGTGGTAAACTTCAAATTTCCTTTGTGTTACGATGTATATTTTTGTTGTACTGAATTTGTATTAGCGCTCATATATTCCACAGGGGGTACCGGCCGGATATGAATTTTACAAGTTATGAACCTACGCATAGTTGGAATATGCCTAGTTCTGGTGTGTTGGATCGTGGTGGTCCATCCGGGAGTCATCACCCATCATGGAACGTCATCACATTACGACTTGTAAGTGAAGTTATACAACTATATGGAAAGTATTTATTAATTTCAGTAGCTTATTATTTTGTTGGTTGTGCAGTGAAAATGAGTAAGTTGAACCATCTGTCCTCACTCAATTGCCCGAAGACCACGTATTAAATCGAGATTTGGCAGATGCACAGAGTGAGGAAGAGAACAGTGACTATGACAATAATGACGAGGAATATGACAACGGCATGTCCATCTCATGTAGGCCACCCGACATATCAGTAGCAACATCATCAGCAGGGGCCTCAATGCCCCCTTGCTGGGGACCAATTCCTCTCTGCCCACCACCACCTCATCCGACACCCCCACCTCATCGGGTACCCCCACCTGTTCGGGGACCCCCACCTCATGCGACACCTCTGCCTCGCTGGTAATGCCCTGGCTCCACATAATCAGGGTCGTGTCCCAATAGCTGATCCTCTCGGGCTCGCTGTAGTGTCCGGGCAGCCACCTCTACAAATCGCCGGCCGTAATCGTGCAAAGCAGCCGCAGGATCGACGAAATGCTCCTGCATCTACAGTCCCATCTGATAGACCATATGTAGTCCAATAGCCTGCACAACGTATAAAATATTAACTACCTATATTTCACTAAGTTACAATTATATAATTAATAATGACAGAAAACATACCAGGGCCTCGTGCCGCCCAGCGTATGGAACGTACCGCCAGCCAGCCTGATGAATGGGATTCCCGAAAAAAAGTCGGGTAACGCGGCGGTACCAGGACGTATACATCTGAATAGTCTCCGTCTGGATCTGTGTAGGTGGGGGCGGAATCAGGTGAGCTCGATGGTCCCAAGTATGGACCTGCGCCTCTAGCCAAGCTATAAATGCGTCGTCCGCCCTAGAACAATCATCCCGCTGATAATGTGTAGCCTACCATGTAGGCCCCCTCGGTACATACTACAGATGGACAAACTGGAAAAGTACCCGCTCTGTGGCACGATGCTCCACATATTGAGGCACATCAGCGGGACGAAACTGCTCCAAGTCAGTTGAGCGGCCGAGCAATAATCGGGCAGGCCACCTATCAAGTCGTCATTGTATGGAGTCCAGATGAACTATCAAATAAGAACATAAAATGTGAGTATGCGCAACACTAAATGAATATATACCAAGTAAGTTTAGGTACATATTTACCTGTGCGCCCAACAGCAGATCCAACACATCCCTGCAAAGGGGGAGATTATGATGAACATCATACTCTCGTGCATATCCACGACGGAGAACCCACCTCCTAGCTAGAGGGAGAAATGGAGGTGGTACATTCAGAGGTAATGGTGGGAGAGGTGGATGCAACTGCAGGAACCGCTCCCAGGCCCAAACCTAACATACAAAGTTGACTTAAGGTTTAAGATAAATTCTAACTAGGTAGAATTGAAACTAATGAAGAGAGTATTTGAATATGTTGTCACCTGTAGAAGCGGCAGAAAACCACATACGTCCCTCTAGGTGCCCATGCTCGCCCGGCACATCTGCTTGTACATGTAGGCGAGAACAACAACACCCCAGCTGTACAGGGGTGAATCATCTAGCATCTGAAGATGATGAAGAAATCGCAGGCTGACTAGGTTCCCCGAAGTGTTCGGGAACAAGAACCCCCCAAACCGAAGAAGCAACAACAACCTCGTATACCGGTGAATATGTAGCTTATCTGTATCGCCGGTGATGTCGGGGTGAAATATCTCCAGGTGCTGTCTAATAGCGGTCAAACTCATCCGACTGGCCCCCGACGATGCAGTCTCGTCCTGTGGCCTGAAACCCGTGATTTGCTGCAGCAAGTCCAAATACGGCCCACGCGCCATATATCTCATATGCTGAGGAAGTGCAACGTCCAGGCCATCAACGGGCAGGCCATATAAAACCTCCACGTCTTGGAGCGTGATGGTGGCCTCGCCAATGGGCAGATGGAAAGTGTGTGTCTCCGATCGCCACCGCTCAATCAATGCCGTGATCAAAGCCCAGTCGAGCTGCAGCCGCCCGATCTCAAAAATCCTGTAGAATCCCATATCCTGCAGGCACTAGACTACACGGGGATGGAGATCTCTGTCCCTCATAAAATCCCATAGGTCGTCCACTCTCCTGGCGCAGAGAGTCCGGGACACTAACTCTCCCTCCCATACGTGGGCGGACCTATAATCGCCCTGTAACGCTAATAGCTCAGCGAAGAAAGGTCCGGGATGTATAGGCGGCACGTCCATGTCGTCTACTGTAAATTAAACAACATTAATTGTATGTTTAATCTGTAAAATAAATAATTAATTTTTAGAGTTATACAATATTTAATTGGACAGGGTATATATATCTATGGGTTCCAAGCTCGATATTTGAGGCCCAATAGCACTCTATCTTGATTTCAATATTTTTATAATTTTGTGTGTTTATTTTATAAATTAAATTATTAATTTTTAATTATTTAATTGGACAAGGTTTATATATCTATGGGTTCCAGGCTCGATTATTGAGGCCCTATAGCACCAAGCTATCATGATTTCTTATGTGTGCCAATTTTAATATTTTATAATTTTGTGTGTTTGTTTTATAAATTAAATTATTACTTTTTGTAAATTAGACAGAGTATATACCTATGGGTTCCAGGCTCGATATTTGAGGCCCAGTAGCACCAACCTATCATGAGTTCTTATGTGTGTCAATTTTAATATTTTCATTCCTTTGTGTGTTTGTTTTTAAATTAAATAATTAATTTTTGTAAATTGGACAAAGTTTGTATTTCATCTATCAGTATAAGAGATACTTAAACTACAGGGATTCTACGCTAAAATACTCTACATTTTACTACGCTAAAAGGCTCTACATTTTACTACGCTAAAAGGCTCTACATTTTACTACACTAATAAATAATCTAAACTAAATATAAACAACAATACATTTTAATCACATAACATTCACGAAAATACATATAAAATAGTAAAAGATATTAATTAACATTTTTATTAACAAAAAAAATGATGTCTCCATTTTTACGTATTTTTTTAGAACACTAATATCTTAGTCCGGATAAATATAACATACTAGTTTCGCAAACAAAACGACGTGGAAACACATTCAAGTCAACTAATATGTATTATTATATGAGTTTCGACATAAACTAAATCGAAATGCTTCGATTTATGATTTACGGAAAGTGAATTAGTTGAAAATTGAGTCTAAAACAGTGAACCACAAGAACACAATGCTTTGCTACGATGTGGGACCTGCGTTCTTGTCGTTTTGTGTGACGGGTGAGGCCCAGTATAAATNGGGGGGGCGTTCTGTTTAGGATATAAAAAATTGGGGAAAGGGGGTGGACTGATCGTGGGAAGGAAGAAGAAGAGATTTAAAAAATGGAGTATAACGCGGTTGAGATATGCGCTATACATATATATCGCGGAATATCTGTGCGCTATACATTTATGTCACATCGTATCAGCATAGTACGGTTTATTCATATGCTATATATATATAACGCGATTTTAAACCGTACTATACTTTAACGACCAAAATATTATTAAAATATAACGCGATTTAATGCCGCATTATAGATAATTTAATAACTCTTTATTTGTTTAACCTATTAACATCACATTTGTCCAAAAATCCAATAGTTAGGTTTCGGACTCTACGCAAGGTAGCTACTTCCCGAATATGGAAAACCAATTCCTTAGACTGTCTTGGTGGCCTGATGTGGCGACCTCGCAGTGGCCACGTGTCCTGGTAATGTTTCTTGTCAAACCACATTGAATAATGGAACGACAATGACACTGCAAAGAGAGATGATTGCATGGTGATTGGTAAGCTTGCCCATAAACAGGACCAGTGAAGAGGGTGGAAGTAAACGAGAATGGATTTCACAATCATATCCTTGGCAAAATTACAAGGTACGAAGGAAGAAACGGTGACCTACGCAATATTTTATGCAAGTAATATCCACCTATTGTTCAAATTAAGCTAGTATATACTCTAATTTGGATTTACGGATATGAGGTTTTAAATATTACTTTTATCTTGAAGTAATGTTTATGTTTATTATATAATAAGAATACTTTTAGAAAACTAAGTGTCGTGTCTCTTTCTTCAGTTTTCTTGTGGTTTATACTAAATTGCGCATTTCGTGTGCGTAGACGGGCGACAGAGAGTGTTACGATCCGGAATTCCCACTTACGGAACCATGATGGTTCATAACATTTCATTTGCTAGGCAAGCCAGCGTTAAAGAATTTTATTAAGCCAATTTTTATTCAATCCAATATATAAAGTCAATAAAGCTAAAAAGAAATAGAACAAGTGCGGAATAATATAAATGCCTATAATATTTACTACAATCCGGATCTGGAGTCACAGTTCATGAACTTTTAGGATTCTCTACAAGTAAAATCTGAAAGAAATACAACTGCTTGAACGACAGAAGCAATAAAAACAAGGAAAGATAGATGGGACTTCAAGGTGTGCGAACGCCAACAAATTTACCTTGAGTCTCCAATGAATCAGTCCGAGCTGCTACGCCTCTCAATCAGTTGGGACCAATGCCAAAATATGCATATATAAGAAGTGCATGGTGCAATATGAGTACAACCGACTTCATGTACTCTGTAAGTGCCGAGTCTAACCTCGACGAAGTAGTGACGAGGCTAAGACGGGTCATTAACACTACAACCTGTACGCAATATATAATAATGACAAAAAAAGAAAATACAAAACGGAATAAAGCAGTAAATTGAAAATAGTAGCTATAACTTCAGGAATTAAGCCTGCGACGTTCAGAATTACCAATCCTTAAGTGCAAACGAAAGTACCGTAAAACTAACACAGCTCGGGGAAATATAAACACATAGGTTGTTGCGGCACGCAACCCGATCCCACCGTACGTCACATAATCCTCCCTTATTTCCCCGTAACAACATTTAGCAACAATGAATATATATATATGGGGACAAGAGGTTGTACCGGTTGGCCAAGGTGAGGGAGAGGAAAGCCCGTGACTTAGACCAAGTCAAGTGCATCAAGGACGAGGATGGTAAAGTGTTGATGGCGAGGCACTCATTAGGAGAAGATGACATACATACTTCCATAAATTGTTGAATAAGGAGGGGGATAGACGCATTGTGTTAGGTGATTTGGAGCACTCCGAGAGTCTGCGAGATTTTGGGTATTGTAGGCAGATTACGGTAGAGGAGGTGGAAGGAGAGATGAGTAAGATGTGCAGGGGCACAACAACAGGGCCAGACAAAATCCCGGTAAAATTATGGAAGAGCGCAGGGCGGATAGGTTGGGAGTGGCTCACTAGACTGTTTAATGTTATTTTTAAGGTAAAGAAGATGCCCGAAGAATATAGGTAGAGTACGATGGTTCCGCTTTACAAGAACAAGGGTGATATCCAAAATTGCAACAATTATATGGGTATCAAGTTATTGAGTCACACTATGAAGGTTTGGGAGAGAGTGGTGGAGTCCAGGGCGAGGAGGTGCGTGTCTATTTCCGAGAATCAGTTTGGATTCATGCCGAGGCGTTCGACTACGGAAGCGATTCATCTGGTAAGAGATTAGTGGAGCAGTACATGGAATGGAAGAAGGATTTGCATATGGTGTTTATTGACCTTGAGAAGGCATACGATAAAGTTCCCAGGGAAGTCCTGTGGGGGTGTTTGGAGGTAGCGGCGTTCCGGTAGCATACATTATGGTGATTAAGGATATGTATTATGATGATAAGACTCGGGTGAGGACTGTGGGTGGTGACACAGACCATTTTCTTGTGGTGATGGGGTTGCACCTGGGATAAGCTCTTAGCCCATTTTGTTTGCCTTGGCGATGGATGTACTATCATATCACATCCAAGGGGAGGTGCCTTGGTGCATGCTATTTGCTGATGATATAGTGTTAATTGACGAGACGCGTAGCAAAGTTAACACGAGGTTGGAGGTTTGGAGACATACCCTGGAGTCTAAAGGTTTCAAACTGAATAGAACCAAGATAGAATACTTTGAGTGCAAATTCAATGAGACCTATGATGCAGACGTAGAGGTTAAGCTTGATGCTCAAGTTATCCCCCAGAGAGCGAGTTTTAAGTATCTCGGGTCTATTATCCAGGGTAACGGGGAGATTGAAGAAGATGTCACACATCGATCGGAGTGGGGTGGATGAAGTGGAGGCTCACTTCCGGTGTTCTATGTGATAGGAATGTGTCGTTAAGACTTAAGGGTAAGTTTTATCGAGTGGTGGTTCGACCTGCTATGTTGTATGGGGCTGAGTGTTGGCCAGTCATAAACTCCCACGTGCAGAAGATGAGAGTAGAAGAGATGAGGATGTTGAGATGGATGTGTGGGTGTACCAGGCGAGATAGAATTAAGAATGAAGCTATACGGGACAGAGTGGGAGTAGCCTCCGTGGAGGACAAGATACGGGAGTCACGGTTGAGATGGTTCAGACATGTTAGGAGAAAAACAATTGATGCCCCTGTCAGGAGGTGTGAGAGGTTGGCCATGGAGAGTTTGAGAAGGGGTCGAGGTAGGCCTAAGAAGTACTGGGGAGAAGTGATTAGGTAGGACATGGCGCTGCTTTAGCTCACTGAGGGCATGACACTTGATAGGAGAGTGTGGAGGTCGAGGATTAAGGTAGGAGGTTAGTAGGTAGTTTATAGTGTTCACCGATAGACTTAGTAGCATGCATTTTCCTTCATATTCTTAAATTGTTATTATGGTATGTGATTTTGTTCGCCTCAAGTATTGTATTCCCTGTTGCTATTATTGGATACTATTTATCCTTTATCTGTTTTTTTTTCTTCTCTTCCATCATTCTTCCTTCCTTGATTCCCTGTCCCACCATATCACAATATCATAATCATAGTTCACCCTTATTCCACCAAAACAAACCACCCTTATTAAACATGTTGCGGCGTGCAACCGGATCTCACCGTACAGTATAGATTCATCCTTATTCCGCCATATCATTCCACCATTATTTCACCTGTTGCGGCATGCAACCCGATCCCACCATATTAATACCAAGTACTCAATGTGCACAGTAAAACTTACATTCAAATCACGGAAAGCCTTTACAATCCGTAAATACCAAACTGAAACAAATAAGAAACCTTGTACAACGTGATAATCCACATAAGTAATACCACAAAGCGAGACCAATCCAGAAATTTACAACTAGAAGGTACGAATAAACCAACTTGAGCAAATAGTAGAAGATCATGGAACTATGAAAAGATCTAATATGAGAAACAGGAGATTAATAGTTGCAGTTGTCACACCTTTTTTTTTTAAACTTCACTAAACCCTCTATTAAATAATCAAAAGATTTTGTAAAGCTTGCAAAAAGGGTTTTCAATTATAAAGCGACAAAAATTGTGTCCCGAAATGATTAAATCAGAGTCGCCACCTAACATTTGGTTTCGGCGTGGCAGGTCACCGTTTTTTTTTTAAAAAAGTTTTCCTTTTAAAACACTTTGGACTCCAAAGCAGTTTGCAGCAGAGATTCGGGTAAGGGGGTTCATTTGACTCGGGAAGAAGGTGTTAGTCACTTCCGAATCTCGTAACGAGTACGGTTGTGTACATGATCAAGTTGGCTTTAAAGGATAGTCTAATTGAGACAAAAAAACACAAACACGAAATAAACACACAAGAGGCTCGAGGTCGTATCCACCTAATAAAAGAAAAATAAGAGACAAGAAAACTAAGAATTCTAATCTATCCTACATTACTTCCTTCGCGATGCTCGTCGTGGCCTCCCATTACAGAATACTACGGGGCATACCACGGATAAAATATATACAAAGTCTATGGGGCATTCCCCTGACGAATTAACTAACTAAAGGGGGTGACCTCTCACCTCGAAACTAAAAGCAAACAAATAGAAAATTCTTAAAATTGCCTACCCAAGTGTGCTCAGCCTAAACATGGTACTAGCGATTTATAGGTAAATAAAACCATTTTAAAATCAACAAAAGAAGCATTACGAGACTATCAATTGTTTCTTGCCTTGCAACTAATTTTGTGCATATTTGGAGGTTCATCATTATTGCCCAACAACCTACTAAATTTCTTAATAACAAATAATTTCCATTCTTATTTTTAGTTACCCATTTAATTAAAGTATGCGTCCAAAATTTATCGTGGAATTGAGGTGATGTACTGATTAAACGAACTAAATTGACTAAATAAAGGACAGAAAAATCACAAATAACCAAGACGATTCATCAACTAGATAATGAGATGAAATAAAATGGGTATAAGAAATGGACCTTAATATTGAATCATTGATTTACAAGCACTCGAACAGATTTGTGTAACGGGGTTGGACCAGAAAGTCAAATGGAGACCTTGATCAACAACAAGAACTCAAACTTTGAAACTGAAATTCTCGGACGGCTTGCGGAAATTGAAATCTGAGGTAAGTCAAATAAAGACTAGGAAATTGGAGAATGAAGCTCGGCAATCCAGAAATCAACAATTTGAACTTTCGAGCCTTTAGACTTTAGATCTTTGTTTGAAAATATTGGAATTCCATATTTGTTCCTAATTTCGTTTTTCAAATTTCGGACGCCTGTGCTTGTGTGTGTTTCTGTGAATCTTGTGGTTGCAGGCGAGTGAAAATGTATGGCTGACTGAAAGGGCGATGGTATTAGGAGTAGTGACTGATGATCTTTTTTAGGGAAGGTTTTCGTCTATTTGTTGTTTCTGGAGAAGAAGATATAAAGGCTAACTCGAGTTAGTTTTCGCCGGTTTCCGGCGAAGCTCACCGGCAAAGGAGGTTTCACGGCTGATTTTGGCCTGCTTTAATTGTGATGGATGAAGAATATGAAAGCAGAAAGGGAAGGGGGAGGCGTTGCTCGTGTGTGTGTGTAGCAGTGATGATGGTTGTTGTTGGTTAGGGGGTGAAGAAGGATGGTTGAGGGGTGGCCGGCAGCTTTAGGGTGGTGGAGTTGGTGAGAGGCTGGGCTGGCGACGGCGGGACTGGTGGTGGTAGGGGTGAAGGGCTGACTTGTTAGGGATCTAAGGGTTGGTGAAGGGATGGGTGAACTCACTGACTTTAATGAGTTTTCCTAGCGAGTTTGTATCTGGTTGGAGGCGGCGGCGTTGTGGTGTGGGCTGGAGATGAGAGGTAGGGATTTGAGAGGGTCCGGCGGCTGTCCTCTAGGGAGGTGAGGTGGTGCGGCTGTTTTGTAGTTGGGATGAGGGAATGTGACGGCTTAGGGGATGAAGGGTTCCGCCATTTTTGGGTTGAAGATGGAGGGGTGTGGGCGGCTGGAATGGTGGACTTGTGGTTCTAGGGTTTTCAAGTGTTAGGGTGTCTAAGAAGAAGAAGAGAATGGGGTCTTAGGGTTTGGGATTTTAAAATTGGGCCATCTCTTTGGACCTCTTGAATTAAGACCAAATAAAACTAGTCTCAAAATTTCATACTCTTTCTTCTAAAAATGATATAAAATTTATAATATAAAATATAAAATTAATTCTAATTAATTAAATTAAATAATATTATATTGTGAAACTATTTTGGTACTTTTTTCAAGATTATATAAATATAAAAACCCTAATAAAATAGTATGACTACAAAACATTAATGAAACTATTTTTTGTAATTTTTTTTGTGATAAAATAAAGTAAAAGAGTCAAAACTAGTTAAAATAGCGATATTAGACCTAAGGTAAATATTTAAACGCTAAAATATGTAAACTCTCAGAGAGGGTCAAAAATTACATGTCTACAGCAGTTAGGCATGGAAACATATTTAGAGCATATAACAATTAAGACAAGGAATGAGATAATTAGATAAAAGTGGGGGAAAAAGGGAAAATTGATAATTCGGCGGCGCATAAGCACTCATCACCTCGCATATACGCCGCTCACATGAAATTCACATAGCATATAGTCCAAGGGTTCCTAATTCCCTCCAGTCAAGGTTAGACACAACACTTACCTCACTCCAAAAGTCCACTCAAAGCTCAATCACAACTTTGCCTCTCAAACAAGCCTCCAAACTAATAGAATCTAGCGAATTACCAACCAAACGATTCAAATTAAGCCTTAGAACTACCCACGATTGCAAAGAATCCAATTTCGGCCATTATTGCAAAAGTCAACAAAAGTCAACCCCGGACCCACTCGGTCCAATCCCGAAGTTCAGACCAAAATCCGACTACACATTCACCCCCGAGCCCGTTATGCAATTTATTTTGGAATCCGACCTCAATTTAAGGTCTAAATCCCCAATTTACAAAAATCTCTAATTCTACTCAAAACCCTCAATTCCACCATTAGAAAATGTAGCGAAAGATTGAAAGAAACTAGTTTAGAATCACTTACCAATGATTTGGGGAAGAAAGGTTCTTCGAAAAATCGCCTCTAGGGTTTCTTGTTTTGAAAATTTGAAGAATGATCAAAAATCCCGTTTAAGTCAAGTTTTGACCAGTTGCAGATGTCGCATTTGCATTGCAAACCCCGCAAATGCGAAGAATTCATCACAATTGCGAAGACCCTCATATCTCTGCATTCATCGCATTTACGATGCAATGTTCGCAAATGCGAACACCGATCCTTCGCAAATGCGACCACTTGATCACATTTGCGATCACTGCCACCATATGTTCCTCTTCGCAAATGCGAAGCATTTTTCGCAAATGCGAACATCATGTGGCTCAGCTACTCTTCGCAAATGTGATGAGTGGCTCGAAATGCAAACCCATTTCGGTCGCAAATACGTTACTTGATCTCGCAAATGCGTGATCAGAAGCCTGCACCAAAGCTGAAAACACCAGCAACATTTCTAAGTCCAATTTCACTCTGTAGCCTGTCCGAAACTCACCCAAGCCCTCGGGGTTCTAAGCTAACTATGCACACAAGTCTAAAAATATCATGCAAACTTGCTCGCACGATCAATCGCCAAAATAACACCTAGAACTACGAATTGAACACCAAATCAAATGAAATTTTGAAGAAAACTTTGAAACTTTTATTTTTCACAACGACGTCCGAATCACGTCAAACCAACTCTGTTTCTCACTAAATTTGACAGACAAGTCATAAATATAGTATTGGACCTATACCGAGTATCAGAACCAAAATACGGACCCTATATCCAAAAAGTCAAACATTGGTCAATCATTTCAAATTCATTAAGCCTTTAACTTTCAAAATTCTACAAAGCGCGATAACTCGGGCTAGGGGCTTTTGAATTCTATTCCGCACATACGCCCAAGTCCCAAATCACGATACGTACCCACCGGGACCGTCAAAATATGAATCCGGGTCTGTTTGCTCAAAATATTGACCAAAGTCAACTCAAATAGATTTCAAGATAAAATTTCATATTTCTCTCAATTTTTAACATAAAAACTTTTCGGAAAGATGCCCGGACTGAGCACGCAAATTGAGAAAGGATAAAATGAGGTGTTTAAGGCTTCTGAACACAAAATTGGGTTCTAAAACATAAGATGACATATCGGGTCATCACACAGAGAAAAGACTCGAAAGTAGAGCAGTGATAAGTACAATGACTAGTGAAGTCAAATTTTTTATCAAGGGGTTAAAAATATCAAAAAGTGAATATGCTAAGAAGTTAAAATGATTTAATATCTGATATATGTAAATATAAAAAAATAATTAACCTTACATATTTATGGATGAACGGGGTTCGAATAAACACTCTTTCGTCCCCTAGCTCCGCCATGGAATACAATAATGTAGTTCTTGGTAAGTTAGAGAATCAGGAAATTAATTATCATACCAAGTCTTGCATTTAGTTATTTCTCATTATAGAGGGAAAATACGTAATAGATAGTCCATTTTTTCTTGTTAAATTACTCCATTCGTTCACTTTTAATTGTCAAGTATTCTAAAAATAAATTTTTATTTTCACTTGTCACTTTTTGCATATTAAGAAATAAATAAAATATTTTTTTTGTTTTGCCATTAGCATTAATTACTTATTTCAAGTCATTTTATAAATCCATTAAGACTGTACATCAATTAATATGGGTATCATGGTAAATTACGTACTTTATTTATTATTTTTTTAAGAGTTATACAAAGTTAATAGTGGACAAGTAAACGTAAAGGTAGGGAGTAATTGGCTGCAGATGAACCCTTTTCTTTATGTCGTTACCCGGACACTTCTTTTGTTGCATTCATTCAAATGTTTCAGTTGTTCTCAACTTCACATATACACGTGTAAGAACAACAAAAGACATAGTAGTAGTTTCATTTTCATACAGCTTCAAGAAATAAAAGCCTAACGAGTGAACAAACCTAACAAAGTCGGAAGGAAGAGCTACGTACTAAACAAAAACGGTATGGCGAAGGCGATGGACGCTTTCATTTATGGCGAGCCAACCTATATGTCGCCACGCCACACTGCTATAATATAAAATGACCAATTGAAAACCTGATCTTCTGAACAATAAATTCAGCAGTTATATGCCGGTCTACCAGACATCCATTTTATTATGTCCACAACTGAAAAATAATATCTGTAATTAGGGATGTTCGTTGGTAAGTATGCTAGGTGTTCAGATATTTTTGTAACTATTTGACCGATCGTTTTAAGAGTTATAGTCTCATTTTCTCATTTCACTCCCTGCTTAATTGTTGTTATGTGACTTGCCGGGAAAGTTGGTCGGGTCCGGACATGTTTCAGAATGGATTGAGACACTTAGTCTCAAGGTTGAAAGCTTAAGTTGAAATGATTGTCCGAATGTTGACTTATATGTAGACGACTCTGGAATGGTGTTTTGATGGTTCTGTTAGTTCCGTTGGGTGATTTTAGACGTAGAAGCGTGTCCGGATTGTGATTTGGAGGTCCGTAGTTGAATTATGCTTGAAATAGCAAAAGTTGAAAATTTATAAGTTGGACCGAGCGTGGACTTTGTGGTTACCGGGCTCGGATTGGAGTCCTGGGAGTTGGAGTAGGTCTGTGGTGTCAATTGTGACTTGGTTGCAAAATTTGATGTCAATCGGGCGTGATTTGATAGGTTACGACACCGAATATAGAAGTTAGAAGTTAAAAGTTTATTAGAAGTTCAAATCACGTCCGATTGACCTCAAATTTTGCACGCAAGTCATATTTGACATTATGGACCTACTCCAACTTCCGGAATCGGAATCCGACTCTGATATCAAAAAGTCCACTACCGGCCAAACTTCCAAAAAATTCAACTTTCGTCATTTAAAGTCTAATTCAGCTACAGACCTCCAAAACACAATACAAACACACTCCTAAATCCAAATCCACCCAACGGAGCTAATGGAACCGACGAAACTCCATTCTGGAGTCATCTTCACACAGTTCCAACTACGGCCAAAATCCTAGAACTTAAGCTTCCGTTTTAGGGACTAAGTGTCCCAAAACACTCCGAAACCCCGAACAAAACCTTCCGACAAGTCACATAAGCAGAAAAAGATACGGGGGGAGCATTAAATAGGGGTTCAGGGTATTACTCTCAAAACGACCGACCGGGTCGTTACATCCTCCCTCTCTTAAAATAATCGTTCGTCCTCAAAAGAGTATAGAGACATACCTGAAGTGGTGAAAGGATGAGGATAACGGCTGCGCATATCATGCTCAGTCTCCCAGGTCGCCTCCTCGACCGGCTGACCTCTCAACTGAAACCTTCAAGAAAACATTGTTCTTTGACCTCAACTTTCGGGCCAGTTGTCCAAAATAGCCACCGACTCCTCAACATAAGATAAATCCTTGTCCAACTGGACTGAGCTGCAATCCAACACATGAGACGAATCACTGTGATACTTCCAGAGCATAAAAACATGGAATACCGGATGAACTCCTGCTAGACTGTGAGGTAAGGCAAGCTCATAAGCAACCTACCCAACTCGCCACAACATCTCGAATGGGCCAATAAACCTTGAGCTCAACTTGCCCTTCTTTCCGAACCTCATAACGCCCTTCATGGGTGAAACCCGGTGCAAGACCCGCTCTCCAACCATGAATGCAACACCGCGAACCTTCTGATCTGCATAACTCTTCTATATGGACTGGGTTGTGTGAAGTCGATCTTGGTTCACCTTAACCTTCTCCAAAGCATCCTGAACCAAGTCTGTACCCAATAATCTAGCCTCACCCGGCTCAGACCAACCCACTAGAGACGGATACCGCCTACCATACAAAGCCTCATACGGTGCTATCTGAATGCTCGACTGATAACTGTTGTCGTAAGAAAACTCCGCAAGTGGCAAGAACTGATCCCAAGAGCCTCCAAACTCCATCACACACGCACAAAGCATATCCTCCAGTATCTGAATTGTGCGCTCGGTCTGTCCGTTTGTCTAAGGGTCAAATGTTGTGCTTAGCTCCACTCGAGTAACTAACTTATGTTGTACGACCCTCCAAAACTGTGATGTAAACTGCGTAACCCGCTCAGAGATGATGGATACCGGTACGCCATGAAGCCTGATGATCTCGCAGATATAAACTCAAGCCAGCTGCTCGGAAGAATAGGTAGTCGTCACAGGAATTAAATGAGCTGACATGGTTAGCCTATCCATAATCACCCAAACTGCATCCAACTTCCGCCGAGTCCTTGGAATCCCAACAACGAAATCCATAGTGATCTACTCTGTAATATTTAACTACTGAAGAAACCCATCTGGCCATTGATGCTCATACTTCACCTGTTGGTAATTTAGACATCGAGCTACATATTCCACTATGCCCTTCTTCATTATCCTCCGGATGAATGGAATACCGCGAACTGTGAGCCTCATAGAGAATCAACTCACGCAAAACATCTCATTGGACACACATAGCATGCCCTGCATCCTCAATGCACCATCATCCCCAATAGCAGCCTCCTTAGCATCACTGTTTTGGACCGTGTCCTTAAGGACAAGCAGATAGGGGTCATCATACTGACGCTCTGTGATACAATCATAAAGAGAAGCCGAGAGACCAAACAAGGCAATACTCGACTCGGCTCAGAAATATCCAATCTCACAAACTGGCTGGCTAAGGCCTGAACATCCAACGCCAACGGCCTCTCTGCTGCTGGTAGATATGCTAAGCTCCCCAAACTCTCTGCCCGGCGACTCAAAGCATCGGTCACCACATTGGCCTTCCTGGATGGTATAAAATGGTGATATCATAGTCCTTAAGCAGCTCCAACCACCTCCTCTAACGTAGGTTAAGATCATTTTGCTTGAACAGATGCTGCAAACTCCGGTGATCGGTGTAAATCTCACAAGGGACACCGAACAAATAGTGCCACCAAATCTTCAAGGCATGAACAATAGCTTCTAACTCAAGGTCGTGGATATGATAATTCTTTTCATGCACCTTAAGTTGTCTGGACACGTAGGCAATCACCCTACCGTCCTGCATGCACCGCGCCGAGACCAATCCGCGACGCATCACAATATACAATATAAGACTCCGAACCTATAGGCAATACCTAATACTGGGAATGTAGTCAAAGTTGTCTTGAGCTTCTGAAAGCTCTCCTCACATTCCTCTGTCCACCTGAACGGAGCACCCTTCTGGGTCAGCCTGGTCATAGGTGCTGCCATAGTGAGAAACCCTCCACAAATCGACGGTAATACCCTGCCAAACCAAGAAAACTCCAGATCTCCGTAGCTGGGGATGACATTCTAGGCCAACTCTGCACTGCTTCAACCTTCTTCAGATCCACCTTAATCCCATCACTCGATACTAAATGAACCAAAAATTCTAATGTCTAGCAAAAAGTCACACTTAAAATGTTGTGCATATAACTTCTTTTCTCTCAAGGTCTGAAGCACAGTCCTCAGGTGCTGCTCATGATCCTTCCGAGTGCGGGAGTACACCAGAATATCGTCAGTAAACACAATGACAAATAGGTCAAGAGAGGGCTGGAACACACTATGCATCAAGTGCATAAATATTGTTGGGGCATTGGTCAGCGCAAAAGACATCACAAGGAACTCGTAGTGACCATACCAAATCCTAAATGTAGTCTTCGGGATATATGGCTACTGAATCTTCAACTGATGATAGCCTGAACGTAAGTAAATCTTGGAAAACACCCGGGCACCCTGTAACTCATCAAAAAAGTCATCAATACGAGGCAATGGATACTTGTTCTTCACTGTAACTTTGTTCAGCTGGCGATAATCAATGCACATACGCATAGAACCATCCTTTTTCTTCACAAACAAAACCAGAGCACCCCAAGGTGACACACTAGTCGAATGAAGCCCTTATCAAGAAATTCCTATAACTGCTCCTTCAACTCAGGAGGAGCCATATAAGACAGAGGAATAGAGATGGGTTGAGTGCCCAGCAGCAAATCAATGCCAAAATCAATATCTCTGTCGGGCGGCATGCCCGGGAGATCAGCTGGAAATACATCTGGAAAGTCCCTCACTACAGGAACTGACTCAACTGTAGGGGTATCTATACTGGCATCACTCACATAAGCTAGATACGCGTCACATCCCTTCTCAACCATTTGTTGAGCTTTAATAAATGAAACAACTCTACTGGGAGTATACTCTAAGGTATCCCTCCACTCTAATAGCGGTAATCCTGGCATAGCCAATGCCACAGTCTTATTATGATAATCAAGAATAGCATAATGGGGCAAGGTTGTCCATGCCTAAGATAATATCAAATTCTACTATACTGAGTAATAATAAATCGGCTCTGGTCCCAAAACCACTAAGAACAACCAAACATGACCGATACACATGGTCCATAACAAGACAATCTCCCACAGGTATAGACACATAAACAAGAGAACATAAAAAATCACGAGATACGCCCAAAAGGACACATATGAATAAGTAGAGACTGGATCAAATAAGACCGACGCATCTCTATGACAGACCAGAACAATACTTGTAATGACAAAGTCGGAAGAAAATGCCTCTAAACGAGTTAGAAGATCATAATATTTGGCCTGGCCTCCTTATAGGACAACCTCGACCTCCCCAAAGCAGGAGGGGAGGTAGTTGGTGCTATAATCATAGCTTGAGGACCCGGTGGAGCACGGGGTGGTTGAGGAGTCTATGGAGGTGAACCCCTCATAAGTATGGGGAAATCCCTCACCATATGGCGAGTGTCACCACACTCAAAACAAGCTCTCGGAGGGCGTGGTTGCTGTGACTGGCTCGGGACAGGTCTGCTGGACTGGCCGCTAAAAGCACCCCATGTAGGAGGTATACTAGATAGAGGCGGTGCATAATAAGGCTCCTGGGCCTAGAAGGGGTCGAAATACCACTGGCTGATGAAAGAGCTGAGTGAACGACGCGACTCACATAATACCTACCATGGCGAACTGCAACTGGGGCACGAGTACCATTATAAGTGCCAGAGTCTCGAGACCTCTTGGCATCCCTCTCTCTCTCTATCCCGAGCGAGCATACCCTCAAATCTCCTAGCAATACTCACAACCTTCTAGTAAGAAATATCCATCTCTAACTCTCGGGCCATGCTAATTCTGATATTGAGGTGGAGTCCCTCAATAAACCGACGAACCCTCTCTCAAACTGTAGCAACCAAAGCCGGTGCATGTCGGTCCAAATCACTTAAGCGAATTGCATACTCTGACACAGTCATAGCACCCTAGCGCAGCTGCTCAAACTCCGTGCGCCACGCGTCCCTTAGACTCTGAAGAACATACTCCCTCAAAAACATATCCGAGAACTAATTCTATGTAAGTGAAGCTACCTCAACCAGACTACTCAACGCATAAGCATGCCACCACTGATAGGCCACTCCTCTAAGCTTAAATGTAGTAAAAGATTCCCTGCTCAACTCCGCTACACCCATAGTACAGAGAATACGGTGACACTCCTCTAGAAAACCCTGGGCATCATTTGTCACCAATCCACTGAAGGTGGGAGGGGGGTACTTCTTGTACCTCTCAAGTTTGAGCTGCTCGACCTCAGAAACTGTTGCACTAGACTCGGGTCGGACTGGAACTACCGGCTGCATCGGTATAATCTTTGGAACCTGGTCGACCTGAACTCGCTGCTCTAGGGTAAGGGATGTGGGAGTGTGTGCTCCTCCCCCGTCCTAAGATGTGGCAGGAGCAAGTGAAATCAATCCAGCCTGAGCTAAGGTGCTGAACTAGCTAAGAAACTAGGCTAGAGTCTCCTAGAAGGCTGGTTCAGCAATAGGTAACTCCTGTGCTTGCCCTCCGGCTGGAGCTACTGGGGGATCCTCTATAGCAGCTCCTACACGTGCTCTAGTTACACCGCATGGACTTCCTCGGCCTCTACCCTAGTCACGGCCTCTCACGGCTTTAGTAGGGAGTGTGGGTACCTGGTCATCAGATCAACATGTATGTGTCCTCACCATCTATGTGAGAATAGAATAAAAAAGTTTAGAATTTTGAAGTCAACAAATTTTTGCACGACAAGGAATCAAAGAAGTGTAATTTTTCCTAACAGTTCCATAGTAGCCCGAAGGTAAGTACGGACGTCTCCGTACCTATCAGCGAGACTCTAATAAACCTTCTTGTGACACAAGACACCTATGAACCTAGAGCTCTGATACCAACTTGTCACGAACCAAAAACTTCCTTCGTAAACGTCGTGACGACACCTAGTCTCTGTGACTAGGTAAGCCTAACAAATTGCGGAAATAACAAAAATGAAAGTAAAACTCAACAACTAACTGCAATAGATAACTGAATAAACTGGTAACAATGCCGCTCGACATGTACAATAACCAATACTATAGAAATACACAGTCTTCCTAAAACCTGGAACATCATAAGTCACAAGCTACAGAAGGAAAATAGTATCACTATACACTAGAGACTAATAAAAAGAAATACAGAAGGTATTTGACATATGGGAGAATAGAGGGGGACTCTGAGCTCTGCGGATGTGGAAGATATACCTTGAAGTCTCCAACCTGTCTCTACTCATTGATAATGTGGCTAACAATAGGCACTTGGATCTGTACACAAAACATGTGCAGAAGAGTAGCATGAGTACACCACAATGGTACCCAGTAAGTGTCAGGCCTAACCTCGGTCGAGTAGTGAAGAGGTCAAGTCAGTCCCACTGGTATATAATAAATAAAGCAGGAGAATATAACAGTATAATAAGAGATTGAAATTTAACAAAAGGAAAATACAACAAAATAATAGTACAACACACAGGGATAAACAACAGCGGATCTCCCGAGATATCGTCTCGTAGTCCCAAAGTAATAAGCAAAGAGATCTCTCGATGTACCGCCTCATAGTCTCAAAAGTAAATGTGCAGGGAGAACTCCCGAGGTGCCGCCTCGTAGTCTCAAAAGTAAATATGCAGGGAGAACTCCCAAGGTACCGCCTCATAGTCTCAAAGTAAATATACATGGAGAACTACCGAGTAAAACCGCCTCGTAGTCTCAAAATAAACACACAGCTCAAACCGATAAATACAATAGTTAACGACAAGAATTCTACAGTTAAGACTGATAAAGAACAAGAAAAACCAGCAAAACAACTAGGCATGCTGCACAAAGTTCAAATAAGCAGTCAAAGCACATAGACATGCGATATTAGTCTAAACAGGATAACTACACATGTTGGTATAGCTCAATTAAGAATGAAACATGTTACTACTCAGTAAAAATTGGTTTTTTCAATAATAGCCCGTGTATGCACTCGTCACCTCACGTACACGGCGCTCACATATCACAACAATACCAAATCTTAAGGAGATTTCCCCCACACAATGTTAGGCAAGCCACTTACCTCGAACCAAGCTCAATCAATTAGTAACAATGCCTTTTCCAAGAGTTTCCGACTCCAAATGGTTCAAATCTAGCCAAAAGCAATTACATACCATAAATATAACTATAAGAAACTAATCTAATTAATGAATTCAAGGCTTAAGCAATAAATTAGAAAATCACCCCAAAAAGTCTACCCGGGCCCACATCTCGGAATCAGGTAAAAATCACAAAATATGAACACTCATTCACTCACGAGTTCAACCATACCAAAATTAGTCAAATCTTATCACAAGTAGACCTTTAAATCCCCAAATTATACTTTATGAAGTTTCTACAATTTTTCCCAAATTTTCATCTCAAAGTACTAATTAAATAATGAAACCAGTGACATATTCATGTATATTAACAAAATTCGAGTAAGAATCACTTACCTCGATGATTTTCTTGAAAAACCCACAAAACATCGCCACAAACTGAGCTCCCAAAGTTCAAATGTGAAATAATACCCTAACCCTCATTTATATAGTACACGGTCTGCCCTCCAATGTGCTGACCGCATATTTTTTTGTTGCGGTCGAACATGCCTGGTGTTGATACCCAATTTTTCCCTATGTTATTTTCAAAACGCATATCTATCTTCAAATAGTACATGAGCATCAATTAATTATTTTTCATAATTTCTGCTTTTTTTCTAAGGATTTTTATTAATTTATCCTAGTATTTTATTTATATAAATAATTACTAATTGTATCACAAATGGTTTTACAATAATTTTATTACTTAATTTTATCACTTATAGTCATACTAAGCTCTAATTATTTCATTAATAGCCACTTTTATATTTTTTGGGTTATAATAGCAATAATAGCCCATGTGTGCATAATTACCTTATTTCACCAGAAAATAGCTTTTTATGTTTTTATAATATTGAGTAATTATTTTAAATCATTGTTATGCATGAAAATCATTTTTTATAATTTATTAATTATTTTTACAAATTATTTATCAAATTAATTGGGTATTTAACAAATAGCCCTTTTATATTTTGTTTTAATTTCGGACCTAGCCCAAAACACTACCCCCCCAGCTGTCGAGCCCCCTTTTTCTATCGCACGGGTTAGGTACGGAGATATCGGGTTTATGACATTCTGGACAACTCCTTAAAAGAAAGGGTTTAAGGAAGAGTCGCCACCTAACGAGTTTTACGGTGCGTTAGGGCACCTAGAGTTGATAACTCATGAACTAGTTTGCGTTACCAGAGATTGGGTAAGGGATTAAAATTATCCCAAGGGGAAGGTGTTAGGCACCCCTCAAGATCTACAACTGTGGGCGCCAGCCAATAAGTTTTGTGAATTTGGACAGTGAACAAGTAACAAGTAAGGTTCATATAAGAGGGGATTTTAAAACAAGTATGAAAATCTTTAAAGGTTTTGGAATAACATTAGAATAAACATTTGAAAAGAATTGTCCTAGGTTTTAAGTAATACGGATCACTTCAATGCAATACCCGGTATGTCACACCTCAAAGAGGCGGCTACACGTGGTATTAGCGCACCGGTCATCATATCCGTATTCTACCCTTCCCACCCCGCAAAGGTTGTTAAACAATGCGTGTGTTGGTCACGAATGCTTATTGTGTGCCATTACCCGTCCCATCCTATAAGTCCTGGAGGGTGTTTAGGACTACTAATCCTACACGGCAGGAACTAGGCTGAACCCTTAGGTTTAAAGGATAAAATACTAGACGACATACAAAACAAGTAGGACTGCACATAAAAGGGAACATATAAAGACAAAGAAAGTCCCATAGGTCCCTCCACACATAGGCATGTAAGTGGCACGTCTCAAACACGATTAAAGTCTCAGGACAGGAGTTCGAAAATAGGAATTTTAGCAAATTAGTAGGAATATGGGCTAGAAAACTTAATGAAGACAGAAACTTTGATTAAAACTGATAGTTGATTTCAAAATATACAGTAGCTAAAGGCAGCGGTAAAACTCAGAAATATGCAGTGATTTAAATCTTTCAGTAAACATAGATGAAAGTCATTAAAACATGGGTTTGAAGTAATTTTAAAGGATGAGGGACTAAATACAGTGTCTCAACATAGAGTAATAATTAGTTTTCAAAGGACTGTAGTAAAGAAGTAGTAAAATGGTATCAAAATATAGTGACTTGAAAGACATACAAAGCAAGGATTCGAAATGGCACGATTTTGAGCAGAATGAGACATCTTTTGAAATCCCAGTAGTTTGAAAATATAATAGGACAACAATCAGTGAAAATTAGTAAAAGGAAATAGATGCACAACTTCGAGACTGTTAAAATAGAGCAGGAATTTTAATATAAGTAAAATGAACTTCGGTGAGGTAAACAAGAGTGGGAACAGCAGGGTTCAAAATGTTTAGAGGAACTGATTAACCTAGAAGAACATGATTGATTTGATTTTAATATGTATTAGGCCTAAGGTTTGCCTAGGCGTCGTATACATTGCCTACTTGTTTTTAAAGAGTGAACATGCACGTTTGGATTCTGATTTTACTAGATACATGTTTGCAGGAAATTGTTTCAAGTAGGTTAAACATATTTTATGAGAGTACTAGATTATGTTAACTAGGCATTCAGATTCTGACAAATAAAAAAGTCTTAAGGGCAGGATATTTAATGCACAAAGTATCACCTTAAGACATGGTTTCTATATGTCATGTTTACAAAATGCATGGGCAATACATTATGACAGCTTTTTGTTACTCGTTTAGTTATACTAGGAACATGGTGTCAGATGGCGTGAATATAATAGATATGTTAAAATGAAGAACCTAAACATGATTTTTGATGTATGGTGTGCATGTCCTAAGCATGATACTATGCACATAGGGAAATAAAGCCTAAGTCATGATTTCTACCTATACTACACTAAACATGCATAATTCCCTCCCATATTCACTATCCAGCCCCAATCGTTTGTTTACAAATTATTACAGACCATAGCAAATGAATTACAGTAATTGCAAAGAGAAAAATAAGAAGTTATTCTATAGAGAGCCTTGAAACAGGCCCAACCTTCCAGCCTCACCCCTTTCGAGCTTCACAGCCTTACATAGCCTGGGTGCGGCAAAGCTCCCAAAGGTCCTTGTGAGGGCCCTGGCCAATACCAGCACCCAGCAATTGCCAAAATTGAGATAGGTGCAGTGTAGAATTACCTGCCTCAGTGTGTCAAAGTTCAGAGGGAGCTCAAGATCCCTAAGCAATGCTCACACTGAGGGGGTGGAACCTAAAGGTCTAAGAGTAGTGTGAAGTGCAGGATGGAGTAGTTAAAAAGAGTTAAGTTTGAAAAGGAGTTTTGAAATAACATGACTTTAGAGAATAATATAAAGATCTTTTATTATAAAATTAGTTTGAAAAGGAAACAGTAGAATGGTCACAACTCAGCAAGTATGCAGATTTCAAGAAAAGAAAACACAAACAGGGGAAAGGGATTGGGGACAAGTAATGGTAGCAGCATGTTTGCAGTAGTCAGTCATTAGAACAAAGTTACAGATTT
This sequence comes from Nicotiana undulata, assembly GCA_005239495.1. Classification (NCBI taxonomy): domain Eukaryota; kingdom Viridiplantae; phylum Streptophyta; class Magnoliopsida; order Solanales; family Solanaceae; genus Nicotiana; species Nicotiana undulata. The sequence goes on along the minus strand of ML251068.1, from coordinate 62,854 downwards.
TCACAGGATGTGATATGCCAAGAGTTTATCATATATCATAGATATAAGTCTGAGAATACTAAGTATTATAGGTGCATTAGAATCCAGGCAATTGATAAAGAAACATACATAAACAAATGCTAGATATGCAGAAAGAAGCAGTAAAAGATCACATAGGCCATAATGAATCATAGAGTGAATACAGGAGTCATGATAGGCTAGCAGAAGAAGAGAGATCATAGAGAGAGAGTAGACATACTAGTTATATGGTAGGCAATAGAACCATAAGTAAAAGCACAAAAGAAACAACAAGAATCTTAACCAAAATTGAAACAGATTATTTTAGGATTTTGTAAACTTAAAATAGAACATACCAGTGTTAAGAGAGAGAGAGTAAAGCAGAAGAGAGCAAAATGATAGCACTATTAGCCTTGACTTGCAGCCGGCTAATAATAGCCAAGAATAGAGAGCAACAAATAGAGCCAAAGAGAAACAGAAAGGGAGCACAAGAAAGTAGTATAGAGTGTGTGTGCAAAGAGAGAAGACAGGGGTATATATGGTTTGAAAAACGAGTAGTCACATAGGTAAAGGGTGCATAATTATGGAAATAACCAATTAGTATCAATTAAATTACTGGACTCATTCAATTAAGGAGTCAAGTTCAAAAGCAAAAGCAATCAATTCATAAGACTGATTTTGCTTCATTTAGGACAAGAAAATCACATAATACATAAATAAAGCCAAGTACATAGTATATAATTAAGGAAAGTTGAAACAACATTACATTTATAAAGTAAAACAAAGTATCAGTTTTGAAAATCAATTAAGGGGATCTCGGATTCAATTGCAATCACAGGGAATCCAAGAGACTTAAGGAAAACAATCACATGAATATGGAAAGAATTCAAAATTAGTACAGGATTACAGAGGGAATACACAATCATGTATTCAAGGAAAACATCACAACCCCGGGGATTTTTTACACAGAAAGACAGTATAAAATCAATAGGTAAACAATCAATAAGGTCTCAAATTACAAGGAACCCAGGGTTCAAAAATAATAAATCAGGAACCCTAACAAGCTGAAACCACAAAGAATCAAGGATTCAAATAGGAACAACAGTGATGAATCGAATAAGTCACAGGCAAGAGGTCAGAAACCCTAGTAGTAAAACATGTGAAATTAAGGACTCTCATGAACTCAGTAATAACTAAAGAAAATAACAAGGAAAACATGATACGAGCAGAGATTAGAAACTCTAATGAACAAAACATAATACAGTCAAAGAAAACTTGAAGCATTCATGGGAAAAATGGATACCATAATATTCAAGGCAACAAGGAATCACAAAATACTCGTATAAACATAGTATAGGTAGCTAAATCGAAAGGAGAACTGTTTTGAAAATGGGTCGAGGAACCCTAGTTTTGAAGTTGTTTAAAAAGATGAGATTTTTCGGAGAAAACAGTAGAGCAACTTCATAATATTGTAAATGTGAAACAGGTCTTAAAAGAAAAAACCAAGATACAGAAGATTAGGGTTTCGTGGAACCCAGAAAAGAGGGAAAACCTCATGAACGACATAGATTTAGGCCGGAGAGACTGTAGCACTTACTCAAACGGCCGGGGAAAGGTCGTAAAATGGCAAGAGGCCCAAAGGAGGTGAATGGACCGCTCCAGGCTCGTCTGAAGAACTTAAGGTCTCACTGAGAAGGTGAGAGGAAGGTAGATGGCCAGGAGGTGATAGAGAACCAAGGTTCCGGTGAGAATCCACCGGAGATGATGACTGGAGAACATAAGAGAAGACGAAGTCAAGAGACTTCTAGAGAGTCGTAGAGAGATAGAGAGATAGAGAGATGAGAGAGGAACCGTCTCGAAGGAAATGAGACGGGGGGGGGGG
>ML251068.1:23183-60936 GCA_005239495.1 Nicotiana undulata | reverse complement strand
GGTTAGGTGAGTTTAATTATGGTAAGGGTTATCTGGGTCGTTGATCTAATTTGATCAACGGCTCAGATTAATTCGAAACTGGGACGGGTATGGTTTAGGATCTGGGTTGGGTATTTTAATTGGGTTTGGGTTGGGTATTAATTAGGCTAGATTTTAAAATATAAGTGGCTAGATATTAAATACCCAAAATAGATAAATAATTAAATAAACAACCAATAATTGTACAAAAATGAAATTGAGTTTAAATAGATGAAATTACAGTAATTAAATAATATTAAGTGTAAAAAATGCATAAATTTCGAATTAAAATAATACACAATGTTCAATTGGGCTATAATTGCAAAATTATTTTAATTGAAATTAAATAAGACCCAATTGACTAATTCGTGAAATAATTGGATTTTAATAGATAAAAGATGATTATAAATAACATACTGAGCTGGGAAACAATTTTGAAATTATTTTAGATCACAATTTATGAATTATAAAAATGTACAATATTAAATAAATAGGGAAATAATTTAGATAAAAATATGGAAAAATTAGAAAAAATGCTCATTATTGCAAAGAGTGATTTTGAAGGCTTATATACAAGCTTGAAAATAATTTGAAGAAAAATTGGGTATCAACAGCTGCCCCTCTTTACCCGGGAAGGATGAAAGAGTTATCGAGTAAAGATATGATGGCCAATTTGACCGAGATGAAACTGTGGGATAGAATTTGGCCGCACCCTGGCTTCTGAGCTTCCTACATATCCCTGGTTTTATAGGAATCAGGTCGTATGTAGTTCCGGAATCATCGGCGAAATATATCGGTGATGTTCCACAAGAACGGACGGAAGGTGCATGGTAGGGTAAGAGTAGGAAGTTCTTAGGGGGGACGTCGAAGAACTGGAGCGGTCGGCTCCTGCCTGGTTTACTGTTCCGTCCGCGTTACTTGCAGATAGAGAAACACCTTATTATGCATAATATAAGCATGATGCAAGTTCCCGTCGGACTATGAATGTTGTCTTCGGACATTTTAGGAGGATGTCCTTAGACCATGATGTCCTGGGCCATGAATCGCTTGGTGCAGGATTCGCAGGCTATGAAATGATGTTCTCGGGCCATGAGGATGGTGCCTCCGAACGATCATGCCTTTGAATAATGATATGCGAGTTGAAGAAGAGATCTGCAGGCTATGAAATGATGTTCTCCGGCCATGAGGATGATGCCTCCTAACGATGACGCCTTTGGACAAGTTGGAGATATTTCAGCCCATGAAGTGCGGTAATATGATGCTGACAAGACAAAGCTTAGTCTTGCGATTTGCGAAAGGAGAGATGGGCAGAGCTTAGCCCAAAAGAAAGCGTAAATAAATAACGTAGTGAAAGGTGATTGCTTTGAAAAGGTAGAAAGGAGCTTAGCGTAGTGCAATAAGATGCGGAGAGAGGTAGCGTAGAACCTCGGAAGGCGGAATAATAGCCTTATGCAATGCAGGAAATAAAATGCGGGGGAGGTAGCGCTTAACCTCGGAAGGCAGAATAGGTAGCCTTATGCAAATGCGAATGCAGGTGTAGGTAGAGCTTAACCTCGGAAGGTAGAAAGGTAGCCTTATGCTGGTGCGAATGCAGATGGAGGTAGAGCTTAACCTCGGAAGGCAGACAGGTAACCTTATGCAGATGCGAATGCAGATGGAGGTAGAGCTTAACCTCATGCTTAGTCTCAGAAGGCAGAATGGTAGCCTTATGCAAAGATGCGAATGGAAATGGAGGTAGAGCTTAACCTCAGAAGGCAGACCAATAGCCTTATGCGATGCGAGAAAATGCAGAGAGACAGTGCTAAGTCTCGGAAGGCAGAATGGTATCCTTATGAAAATGCGAATGCAGATGGAGGTAGAGCTTAACCTCATGCAGACGGAGACAGAGCTTAGTCTCGGAAGGCAGAAGCGTAGCCTTATGAAATGCAGAAAATAAAGCGATAGTAAGAGTTCTTAGCTGGTGATAAAGCGTGGTGATACAATTGTTGTGAATGAAGTATCGTTTACAATGATGATAGTAATAAGTGTTGGCATGTGCGATGAGTTCCAGAGCGCGTCCTTGAGAAACATGCGTCTTGTGGAGATAATGAGATGTCTTGGGCTTTGTCGTATTTGTGCCTGCATCCAAAGAAAAATCGTGAGTTCCATTTTGGGGGAGGGTTAGTTCGTATCGCTGCTGGCTCGGATCGGCCTGTCTGCTTGATGATGATAACTTTGTTTGTACCACAGAGTAAGCGTTGCTAAGACAAGCTATTTTTAAGAAATAAATATGCATGTTTTTATAAAAATATAACATATAATAAAAATAATTTTCTTTGGATGAACCGACGATCATGACGCTATTCGAGACATTACAACCGCTCTTGTTGCGAAGATTTGAGGGTCCTCCTCAACATTTTGCCCCAATTTGATGGGTGAAGGCTTCTAGCTGTTACTGGTGCGGTACTTGGCTGAACTTGCTTCGGAATTTTGAGGTCCCTCCTCAAAATTCTGCCCCAGTTTCCATTCGGGGGGGAAAATGAAAATTTTATTAAACTATGACCGAACCCATAGGGCTGCCTACGTATCCCCTCTTAAACGAGAATCAGGTCAGGCGTAGTTCAATTTACAGCATTGATAGAGCATAACAATTACACATAGTAGCACTTGACTGTTCTAATTGATTGGTTTAGGCCAAATTTCTCCATCGATTTCTGCCTGTATGAGTGCTCCTCCAGTTAGCACCCGGTGAACCATGTACGGGCCTTGCCAATTGGGAGAGAATTTCCCTTTCGCTTCGTCTTGATGAGGAAAGATTTTCTTTAACACCAGCTGCCCCGGTGTGAATCGTCTTGGTTTGACTATCTTGTTGAAGGCTCGGGTCATTCTATTCTGCTATAGCTGACCATGACAAACCGCGTTCATTCTCTTTCTGTCTATGAGGGCCTATTGCTCATAGCGGCTTCTTACCCATTCGGCGTCGCTGAGCTTGGCTTCTTGTACGATTCTCTAAGATGGAATCTCAACTTTAGAAGAAATGACGACTTCTGTACCGTATACCAGCATGTAAGGAGTTGCCCCGGTTGATGTGCGAACCGTGGTGCGATACCCCGACAGAACAAATGATAATTTCTCATGCCATTGCTTGTGCTCTTCTGTCATTTTTCTCAGTATCTTCTTGATGTTCTTGTTGGCAGCCTCAACGGCTCCATTCATTTGAGGTCTGTATGCTGTAGAATTCTTGTGCTTGATCTTGAAGGTTTCACACATTACTCTCATCAAATCACTATTGAGATTTGAACCATTATCGGTGATAATTGACTCTGGAACTCCAAATTGACAAACAATGCGGTCGCGGACAAAGTCAGCCATGACCTTCTTGGTAACTACTTTGTAAGATGCTGCTTCGACCTATTTGGTGAAATATTCAATGGCAACCAGAATGAACCTGTGTCCGTTGGAGGCGGCAGGCTCGATTGGTCCAATAACATCCATGCCCCAAGCGGCGAACGACCAGGGTGAGCTTTTTGCATTTAGCTCGCTGGGAGGTACCTTTATCATATCCCCGTGTATTTGACATCGATGGCATTTGCGGACATGCTGGATGCAGTCTGTTTCCTTGGTCATCCAGAAATAACCAGCCCGAAGTATCTTCTTTACTAGAACAAACCCGTTCATATGAGGACCGCATGTACCAGCATGTATTTCCTCCAATAGCTTCGTCACTTCCTTTACCTCGACACATCTTAGTAAACCCAAATTTGGAGTCCTCCTATATAGGATTCCTCCGCTGTAAAAGAAGTTGTGTGATAACCTTCGAAGAGTGCATTTTTAGTAGCGTTTGCAAGCTCTGGGTACTCTCCCTCTTCCAAGTACTCCTTAATGTCATGAAACCAAGGCTTTCCATCTGCTTCTTCTTCAATGTGAGCGTAGTAGGCCGGTTTATTGTGAATCCCCACCGGGATTGGGTCAATGACGTTCTTATCTGGATGTTGGATCATAGATGACAAGGTGGCTAATACGTCGGCGAACTCATTCTGGATTCTGGGAACATGCCGGAATTCAATCTTTGTGAACCTCCTTCTCAATTCCTGCACACGATGTAGGTATGGCAGTATCTTGGAATTCTTGGTCGCCCATTCTCCTTGAACTTGGTGTATCAATAAGTCTGAGTCACCAATTACTAATAATTCCCGAACATTCATGTCGATGGCCAAGTTGAGCCCAAGGATGCAGGCCTCATATTCAGCCATGTTGTTGGTGCAGGGGAACCTGAGTTTGGCGGATACCGGGTAGTGCTGACCAGTTTCTGAAATTAAGACTGCTCCAATACCCATGCCTTTGAAGTTTGCGGCCCCATCAAAGAATATCCTCCAACCGTCGTAGGATTCTGCAATGTCCTCTCCTATGAATGACACTTCCTCATCGGGGAAATACATTTTCAATGGTTCGTATTCTCCGCCCACAGGATTTTTAGCAAGATGATCGGCTAACGCTTGTCCCTTGACCGCCTTTTGAGTTACGTAAATGATGTCGAACTCACTTAACAGGATATGCCATTTAGCCAGCTTGCCAGTGGGCATGGGTTTCTGAAAGATGTACTTGAGCGGATCCATCCTTGATATGAGGTATGTTGTGTAGGCACAGAAATAATGCCTCAGCTTCTGTGCGACCCAAGTCAAAGCACAACAAGTGCGCTTTAATAGAGAATACCGGGCCTCATACGGAGTGAACTTCTTGCTGAGGTAGTAAATTGCTTGTTCTCTCCTCCCTGTTTCGTCATGTTGCTCGAGAACGCAACCGAAAGCTCCATCTAATACGGACAGGTAGAGTAATATGGGTTTACCCGGCTCTGGGGGTACCAAGACTGGTGGTGTTGAGAGGTACTCTTTGATTCTGTCGAAGGCTTTTTGGCAATCCTCAGTCCATTTGGTGGCAGCATCCTTTCTCAGCATTTTGAAAATTGGTTCACAAATGACGGTAGACTGGGCTATGAACCGGCTGATATAATTGAGCCGTCCCAGGAGGCTCATAACATCCTTCTTATTCCTTGGTGGCGGCAATTCTTGGATGGATTTGACCTTTGATGGATCCAGTTCTATTCCTCGGTGACTGATAATGAAACCCAGTAATTTCCCAGCAGGAACCCCAAACGCACACTTCGTAGAGTTCAGTTTTAGATTGTATTTCCTTAACCTGTTGAAGAACTTTCTCAAATCTTCCATGTGATCAGCAGCTTTCTTTGATTTGATGATGACATCGTCCACATATACCTCGATCTCCTTGTGAATCTTATCATAGAGTATAGTAGTCAGGGTTCTCATGTAAGTGGCCCCTGCATTCTTCAGACCGAATGGCATCATCTTGTAGCAATACACTCCCCACGGCGTAATAAATGTCGTTTTCTCAGCATCTTCCTCGTCCATCCAAATCTGATGGTAACCAGCAAAACAATCTACAAAGGACTGCAGCTCGTGCTTGACACAATTGTCAATTAAGATGTTTATGTTTGGCAAGGGGAAATCATCTTTCGGACTGGCCCGATTAAGATCCCGGTAGTCGACGCAGACTCTGACCTTCCCATCTTTCTTTGGTACAGGAACAATGTTAGCTAACCATGTAGGATATTCGACCACTCGGAGAACCCCGTCGTTGATCTGTTTGGTGACCTCTTCTTTGATTTTCAAGCTCATGTCTGGCTTGAATTTCCTGAGCTTTTGCTTCACTGGTGAGCATGTTGGATTGGTTGGCAGTTTGTGGGCCACAATAGATGTATTGAGGCCAGTCATGTCGTCATATGACCAGGCGAATATGTCCTCACATTCCCTTAAGAATTCCGTATATTCCTCCTTTTCTGACGGCGACAGATGAATGCTGATGCATGTTTCTTTGACGGTCTCTACGTTTCCCAGGTTGACGACCTCAGTCTCATCCAAATTAGACTTAGGTATGTTCTCAAAGTTCTCGACTTCCTTAATAATATCCTCAGGTATGTCATCCTCGTCTGACTCGGGATCCGTTTGTTGCGTTATCTCGTTGCAGGTCACAGTCGTCGGTTCATCAAGATAAGTAATAGTAATGCTGTGTAAAATAAAGTAATGGGGAGGAAAACAGTAGCAAGTAAATATAAGATTTATAAAGAAACTGGAAATGTTTTGATAAATTGAATAACTGTTTGAACATGGGAGCTCTTTCTTGCAGAAATTAAAAATGCGAAAAGGAAGAAAATTCTATAAATAAATAAACTGTAAATAATGCTTGTTTTGTTAGCCTTTCTACCCCGAGGCTCGACGGGCTTTGGTTGTCCTGACCGACCAATTGTTGAGATGTGATCCCTTGCTCACGACTTGTATGGAAGGGCCTTCCTCCCCCTCCTCTTCAAGAATGACACAACAGTCCATATCCTTATAATCCAGAAATAGATCCCTTATCGCCGCTAGCGCTTCCTCTTCGTCTGTACCATATATGATGTCAGCTGGCTGGAAAGTCTGCTCTATGCGGGGTATTGGCTGCTCCAATGGGTATTAGGGGCCTCGCCATGGTGGCGACCAGTCCTTGAACTCCTTCCAAGTGTACTCGTACCCTAGACCAAAAGTAGTACCGTGCTTCTTGAGTGTTATTGGCTTTGTTATTCCTTGAAGATGCTTACCGAGCCCTTTACCCGGCTCGTACCCTTGCCAGTTCGATATTCTTTCGGTCTTATTTCCCCACCACTTGTCTTTTTCAATGGCGTTAACACAATCTATGTTGTGATAGATTTCTCCGCCCAACTTCCTCCTTCCATCGATGACCGAAAAGATCTGGCGACCGTAGATATGGTTGCTACAGTCGCCATGAATGATTACCTCTTGATGATTTCATTCAAACTTCACAGCTTGATGTAGGGTTGATGCCACGGCCCCAGCCGCGTGGATCCAAGGTCGTCCCAATAGTAAGTTGTAGGATGCAGGCACATCTATCACTTGGAAATATACATCGAACAAAGTTGGTCCCATCTGTAAGCATAAGGTAATTTCTCCCATGGTGGACCTTTACGAACCGTCGAAGGCCTTTATGTTGATCTCTCCTTCCTTTATCTCATGTAGACTCTTGCCCAATCTCTTGAGTGTGACCAGGGGACAGATGTTGAGACTGGAACCCCCATCAATTAGGATCCTTGTGATGAAGTGATCCTCATATTGTACGGTGATGTGTAGTGCTCTTTTATGCCCTAGCCCCTCAGGCGGTAGCTCATCTTCATGGAAAGTGATCTTGTGACTCTCCAGTATCTGGCCCACCATGTTGGCCATTTACCCACTGGTGATATTGTCTGGCACGCATGCTTAACTTAGCACCCTAAGAAAAGCACTCCTATGAGTTTTAGAATTTTTTAATAGGGAGAGGATGGATATCTGAGCTGGCGTTTTTTTCAATTGTCGAGGATTGAGTATTCCTTGGCTTGTATCTTTCTCCACTGATCGTCTGAACCTGTTTCAATGATGGGGGGACGGTTGTTGGCCTGCTTGCTAGACTCGGCCAAATGTTCAGGGGTATAAACTCTGCCAGTTGTTGTCATACCCTGTGCGGCGATGGCTTCTTCAGACTTGCCTTTACCTTTCCTCCTTGCTTCAGCGGTATAGTCCCACGGAATGGCGTCTGAGTAAAAGGGTGTCGTTGTTGACATTGCCACTGGAATAGGTGTGGTCATTCTTATTCCTGCCGGAGTATATGTTATAGATGGCCGGATTGCAACTTCGAGCGGTCGCACAAACTCAACTTCGATCGATCCTGGGGTTTTTCCTTTGGCGGGTGGTCTTGATTCAAACTCAAGTGGAATGGACATGTTTACCTAAACTTCCTCATATGGCTGCATCTGGACCACGATCAGATTAAGAGTAATCGCAGGCTTCTTCGGATCACCCTCGGCAATTAGCCCAATTGATCCCTCAGGATCCCAGTCATCTTCAACCTCAATCATGTGGACACCGCCTTTATGGTCGGGTAGCGGATTATTGCGAACATTAGGAGCATGGTCCTTGGCTACAATGATCTTGTTATCTATGAGGGTTTGTATCTTGTCTTTCAAGGAACGACATTCCTCGATGGTGTGTCCCTTCATGCCGGAGTGGTAATCACAGGTTTTGTTTAGGTTGACCCACTGATATGGGTTCTCAGGGATGACAGCAGGGATGTGTGTGACATAACCGGTGGCTTTAAGCTTTTCATATAATTGGTCAATGGGTTCAGCTATGGCAGTATACTATTTTGGTGGACGACGGTCGAAGTTTGGGCGAGGTCTCGGGATGTTTTGGCGGTTAGGGGGTGATTGATAGTGAGAAGGTTGGTAATTGTAGGTATTATAGACGGGAGCTGGTTGTGAGTATCTGGGCGAGGTAGGCTGATATGTGGATGATGTAGTTTGGTTAGTGTGTGAGGGTGTCTGGTATTGAGGTGAAGGTGCTTGGTAACTTGGAGCTGGTTGGTAAGTGAAGGAAGGTGCGGGGTATACTGGTATTTGGGAGGGGACTTGGCTTGTTATGCCACCATCACGGCTCCTACATCCCTTTTCTTGGACACGCCACCGGATTGCAGAGCTTTATTGGTAGCCTGTAAGGCTTCAAAGTTAGTAACCATACCATTTTTTATGCCTTCCTCGATTCACTCTCCCAACTTGATGATATCAGAAAACTTGTGCCCTTCGACCATCATCAGCCGCTCATAATACTGAGGATTCTGAGCGCGCACAAAGAATTTCTTCATTTGTTCTTCTTCCAAGGCTGACCTGACCTTGGCAGCCTCTGACCTCCAACGAGTAGCATACTCGCAAAAAGTCTCAGTTGGTTTCCTCTTCAAGTTTTGGATGTAGAACACTTCCGGTGCATTCTCCGTATTGAATCTGAATCTATCCATGAAGTCCGTAGCCATATTCACCCAATTGATCCATTTCTTTGGATCCTGATTGATGTACCAGGATAGTGCATCACCTTTCAAACTCCTCATGAAGAGTTTCATGCGGATCCTTTCAACTTTCCCACGCCGACCAATTTGTCGCAGTAAGTCCTCAGATGGACTCTCGGGTCACCAGTACCATCAAACATCTCGAACTTAGGAGGTTTGTACCCCTCGGGGAGTTCAACATCGGGTTGTATGCAAAGATCCTCATAATTCAATCCCTCAACCCTTTTAACTCCTTTGACGCCCTTAACTCGGTTGGTCAATTTCTTGAGTTCCTAGGCCAAATTCCTGATGAGCTTGTCCTTCTCGTCGGACTCATGCGATGTGAAATGAGATACGATTTCCACATAAATGGGGTTGTCATAAGACTTGAGGTGATCTCTCGTCTGATCTTGGGGAGGCGGAGTGTTGTAGTGACATGTGTTGCGCGCGGTGCCAGTGGAACGGGATCTTTGAGGTGGTTGGGTTGTTTTGGGCCGTTTTGGGGTAAAGTGGGGTTCAGAGTATTTGGGAAGTGAACGTCTGGAACGTTGAGGGAGAATGATAAGTGGGCCAAATTCTTGACTTGGTCAAGTTCCTCTTGGAACTTCAGCAGCTTCTTCTCTAGTGGAGACATACCCTCATGCAGAACCTGAATACCCTGACCATCAGTGATCTCAACCTGTTCATCCTTGTTGTCTTTTCTAGTACCGCTTGCATCTGCCATCTTAGTTTTACCCTTGCTTTTCCCTTTGGGAGGACTGGGAGGAGGAATAGGAGGAGGGCCCTTTGATCTGGTTCAATAAGATGTTGATGCCAGAGTGCACGAACTAACCTTTGGGGAAGGGGAATAACTAACAAAAAGGCAATGAAGTTAGTGAAGGTTATAAAGAATATTGCGGTAATTTAAACACGTAATGCGAAAATGTAAAACGCACTCTAATTTGGGGAACCTCTTTATGCCCGAGGTAGGCCTAGCGACAAATTAATTTGGAGAACTTAAATACTATATGCCTCATTTTATTGATAATAAAATAGACGAATCCAATTTGACTCTAAAAATACGAAAATGTAAAATGTCACTAATGGCCAGTGGCCTTATTACATTAAAAGCAAAGTAAAGACAAATCCTATCTATATGGTCTCAGAAGGACCTTCCCCAGACTCAGCACCTCTACTTGCCTTGATTTACATTCCCATCTCGCGGAGTCCCAGCAGTAAGGTCTTGGCTAGAATTCCTATTTCAGTTCCCTCGGTCTTTTGACAAGTCTCGATACTCCTAAGGAACTTTTCCTCCAAGTCAACTATGCCTCGTTCCAAGTGTGCTAGCCTCTGGGTGGAAGTGATGGCCATGTCCTTCCATTCCTCGATCAGCTTTTTGTTGGCTATGTGGATTTTGTGATGATCTTCTTCACAGTCACGGAGCCTTTTGTGCAGCTGGTTGAACCTAGTTGTTGCCTCGGCTTTCTCGTCTATGACCCTATTTCCTCGAGCGAACCCTGACTCAATACTTCCTCCCCAGTTATCTTCCAACCATCCTAGATAGTAAGGAGAGCAACCAACGTGATACCTGTCGGGCTCGATAGTATCCCTCTCCAACCGGATCCTGCAGTGCCACAATTGCTGAGCTTGACACTTGTGAGGGTTGTGGTCATCTTGGAAGTCTGCCCTGAGATGACTCATTTTCTCGACCCTTGGGACGACTTTCTTCCTCCCCGCCTGCCTCATGATGCAAATCGGGACGTAAGGGTACGTCCCTCTAAGACCGATCAATATCAGGAACGGGGTGTCTTTAGTCCGAATGATGAATTTGTCAGTCGGGAACCACTCGAACATCCATTGGATTTGATCCTCGGTCAGATTTTCCAATAACTCGACCCATCCATTGGCATTTTCTGGCTATGCAAACATGTCAAGGATGTAGTTCATACGCTTTGGATGATGGAAAGCAATATGATCATCCCAAACTCTCCTATGTATGTCCTGACGGTAGTCACCCCTTTGCAAATGCTCGGTGAGCCAAAGCTGAAGTAGCATGTTGCAACCCTCAAAATGTTTCGCTCCTCGTTGACAGTTCTCCAAAGCTCGGTATATGTCAGCAGCAATCATGGGTACCATGCTGAAATCTTGTCCGTCGATTCCATCCATCAGATTCTTGGTAACCATAGTCAATCTGGTGAGGATTCTCCCCTTCTTTGTCGGGAAGACCATCAATCCCAAAAAACAGAATATGAAGACGAATACACGGCGGTGAATGTGTCCTAGAGAGGTGAGGGTGAACTCTTCCTGATATGTGCGGTAAGACTGACTACGGCCATACCTCTCGTACAAATAGTCAAAAGGGATGTACGAGTCTTCAAGCAGACTAAATCTGGATTCTTCTTGAGTCCCATCATCTTGAGAAAACCCCGGCCTGTTCGGTTTTCAGGCATCAGTAACCCTTGAGACTCCGAAAGCAAACCAACTAAACCCCCTATCTCCTCTAGCAGCGGTGTCATCTCATTGTTCCCAAATCGAAAAACCGACCGATCACAGTCCCAGAATAAGGTGACAACCTCTATCATCATGTTATTAGGCTGAATGTCCAAAAAAGAGGGCAAGTTGCCCAGGTGTTTTCTGACTGTTGTTTTGTCGCTTGAATGCAAGTCTTCCCACCAATTTAGAAGTTTTGGGTGGATGTTGGTGACTATGCCGAATCTGGGGACCTCGTGCCTCATTTCTGCAAAATAAACAGGTTAGGCCCTTACCCCCACCGGACTCGACTATTTAACATCAATAATTAGCAATGAGCATTTAGGTTCTCCAAATAAATGCACAGAACGTGAAAGCGTCCTTTTGGGTTCCAGGGAAACCCAATGGACTTTGGACAAGGCTATCTTAAATGCTATTGTGCGGACAACACGTTAGCCTGGCTAGGTTTGACCATGATGCATGCAACATACAATAGATTAAGGTTTCTATTGGGGTTTTAGACTGGTACCCGTGAGCAGAAAACTCAAGGGGGGAAAGCACGGAACCGTCGACTGCACCGCTAATCGACTAGTTTCACCGCAAATACGCCTTTCTGAATTTAGGGGGTGATAATATTGGAATAGCGCAACCACTCATTATAAGCGTTGCTATAGGATTTATTTCGCACGAGTGAAATATGAATGTGGATCATGATATGTAATAATAAGCATTAAAACAGATAAGCATGTATTTTCACGTTGAGGAAACAGTAAAGAAAGGAAATACAACATTTATAATGGAAAGCGGTTACAAAGAAGACATGAAGATATGTCACTTACGTTCAGGTGAAATAAATACCTGTAAAAGTAAATAATTTACGACATATAATGGGGAATAGGAAAAGGCATAAGCATTTAAATGCAAATTAAAGGCCCAAATTTACAAAGCAAATTGTAATGGTATAAGCCTGGGGAAGATCCCCAGCGGAGTCGCCATGCTGTCGCGCCCCCTTTTTCTATCGCACGGGTTAGGTACGAAGATATCGGGTTTATGACATTCTGGACAACTCCTTAAAAGAAAGGGTTTAAGGAAGAGTCGCCACCTAACGATTTTTACGGTGCGTTAGGGCACCTAGAGTTGATAACTCATGAACTAGTTCGTGTTACCAGAGATTGGGTAAGGGCTTGAAATTATCCCAAGGGGAAGGTGTTAGGCACCCCTAAAGATCCACAACTGTGGGTCCCTGCCAATAAGTTTTGTGAATTTGGACGGTGAACAAGTAACAAGTAAGGTTCATATAAGAGGGGATTTTAAAACAAGTATGAAAATCTTTAAAGGTTTTGGAATAACATGAGACTAAACATTTGAAAAGAATTGTCCTAGATTTAAAGTAATACGGATCACTTCAATGCAGTACCCGGTATGTCACACCTCAAAGAGGCGGCTACACGTGGTATTAGCGCACCGGTCATCATATCTGTATTCTACCCTTCCCACCCCGCAAAGGTTGTTAAAAATGCGTGTGTTGGTCACGAATGCTTATTGCGTGCCATTACCCGTCCCATCCTATAAGTCCTGGAGGGTGTTTAGGACTACAAATCCTACAAGGCAGGAACTAGGCTAAACCCTTAGGTTTAAAGGATAAAATACTAGGCGACATACAAAACAAGTAGAATTGCACATAAAAGGGAACATATAAAGACAAAGAAAGGCCCACAGGTCCCTCCACACATAGGCATGTAAGTGGCACGTCTCAAACACGATTAAAGTCTCAGGACAGGAGTTCGAAAATAGGAATTTTAGCAAATTAGTAGGAATATGGGTTAGAAAACTTAATGAAGACAGAAACTTTGATTAAAACTGATAGTTGATTTCAAAATATACAGTAGATAAAGGCAGCGGTAAAACTTAGAAATATGCAGTGATTTAAAGCTTTCAGTAAACATAGATGAAAGTCATTAAAGCATGGGTTTGAAGTAATTTTAAAGGATGAGGGACTAAAATACAATGGCTTAACATAGAGTAATAATTATCAGTTTTCAAAGGACTGTAGTAAAGAAGTAGTAAAATGGTATCAAAATATAGTGACTTGAAAGACATACAAAGCAATGATTCGAAATGGAACGATTTTGAATAGAATGAGACATCTTTTGAAATCCCAGTAGTTTGAAAATATAATAGGACAAGAATCAGTGAAAATTAGTAAAAGGAAATAGATGCACAACTTCGAGACTGTTAAAATAGAGCAGGAATTTTAATAGAAGTAAAATGAACTTCAGTGAGGTAAACAAGAGTGGGAACAGCAGGGTTCAAAATGTTTAGAGGAACTGATTAAACTAGAAGAACATGATTGATTTGATTTTAATACGTATTAGGCCTAAGGTTTGCCTAGGCGTCGTATACATTGCCTACTTGTTTTTAATGAGTGAACATGCACGTTTGGATTCTGATTTTAATAGATACATGTTTGCAGGAAATTGTTTCAAGTAGGTTAGACATATTTTATGAGAGTACTAGATTATGTTAACTAGGCGTTCAGATTCTGACAAATAAAAAAGTCTTAAGGGCAGGATATTTAATGCACAAAGTATCACCTTAAGACATAGTTTCTATATGTCATGTTTACAAAATGCATGGGCAATACATTATGACAGCTTTTTGTTACTCGTTTAGTTATACTAGGAACATGGTGTCAGATGGCGTGAATATAATAGATATGTTAAAATGAAGAACCTAAACATGATTTTTAATGTATGGTGTGCATGTCCTAAGCATGATACTATTGCGCACATAGGTAAATAAAGCCTAAGTCATGATTTCTACCCATACTACACTAAACATGCATAATTCCCTCCCATATTCACTATCCAGCCCCAATCGTTTGTTTACAAATTATTACAGATCATAGCAAATGAATTACAGTAATTGCAAAGAGAAAAATAAGAAGTTATTCTATAGAAGCCTTCAAACAGGCCCAACCTTCCAGCCTCACCCCTTTCGAGCTTCACAGCCTTACATAGCCTGGGTGCGGCAAAGCTCCCAAAGGTCCTTGTGAGGGCCTTGCCAATACCAGCACCCAGCAATTTCCAAAGTTGAGATAGGTGAAGTGTAGAATTACCTGCCTCAGTGTGTCAAAGTTCAGAGGGAGCTCAAGATCCCTAAGCAATGCTCACACTGAGGGGGTGGAACCTAAAGGTCTAAGAGTAGTGTGAAGTGCGGGAAAGAGTAGTTAAAAAGAGTTAAGTTTGAAAAAGAGTTTTGAAATAACATGACTTTAGAGAATAATATAAAGATCTTTTATTATAAAATTAGTTTGAAAAGGAAACAGTAGAATGGTCACAACTCAGCAAGTATGCAGATTTCAAGAAAAGTAAACACAAATAGGGGAAAGGGATTGGGGACAAGTAATGGTAGCAGCATGTTTGCAGTAGTCAGTCATTAGAACAAAGTTACAGATTTTCACAGGATGTGATATGCCAAGAGTTTATCATATATCATAGATACAAGTCTTAGAATACTAAGTATTATAGGTGCATTAGAAGTTAGGCAATTGATAAAGAAACATACATAAAGAAATGCTAGATATTCAGAAAGAAGCAGTAAAAGATCACATAGGCCATAATGAATCATAGAGAGGAAAACAGGAGTCATGATAGGCTAGCAGAAGAAGAGAGATCATAGAGAGAGAGTAGACATACTAGTTACATGGTAGGCAATATAACCATAAGTAAAAGCACAAAAGAAACAACAAGAATCCTAACCAAAATTGAAACATATTGTTTTAGGATTTTGTAAACTTAAAATAGAACATACCAGTGTTAAGAGAGAGAGTAAAGCAGAAGAGTGCAAAATGATAACACTATTAGCCTTGGCTTGCAGCCGGCTAATAATAGCCAAGAATAGAGAGCAGCAAATAGAGCAAAAGAGAAACAGAAAGGGAGCACAAGAGAGTAGTATAGAGTGTGTGTAGAGTGTGTGTGCAAAGAGAGAAGACAGGGTATATATAGTTTGAAAAACGAGTAGTCACATAGGTAAATGGTGCATAATTATGGAAATAACCAATTAGTATCAATTAAATTACTGGACTCCTTCAATTAAGGAGTCAAGTTCAAAAGGAAAAACAATCAATTCATAAGACTGATTTTGCTTCATTTAGGACAAGAAAATCACATAATACATAAATAAAGCCAAGTACATAGTATATAATTAAGGAAAGTTGAAACAACATTACATTTATAAAGTAAAATAGAGTATCAGTTTTGAAAATCAATTGAGGGGATCTCGGATTCAATTGCAATCACAGGGAATCCAAGAGGCTTAAGGAAAACAATCACATGAATATGGAAAGAATTCAAAATTAGTACAGGATTACAAAGGGAATACACAATCATGTATTCAAGGAAAACATCACAAGCCCGGGGATTTTTTTACACATAAAGGCAGTATAAAATCAATAGGTAAACAATCAATAAGGTCTCAAATTACAAGGAACCCAGGGTTCAAAAATAATAAATCAGGAACCCTAACAAGTTGAAACCACAAAGAATCAAGGATTCAAATATGAGCAACAATGATGAATCGAATAAGTCACACGCAAGAGGTCAGAAACCCTAGTAGTAAAACATGTGAAATTAAGGACTCTCATGAACTCAGTAATAACTAAAGAAAATAACAAGGAAAACATGATAGGAGCAGAGATTAGAAACTCTAATGAACAAAACATAATACAGTCAAAGAAAACTTGAAGCATTCATGGGAAAAATGGATACCATAATATTCAAGGCAACAAGGAATCACAAAATACTCGTATAAACATAGTATAGGTAGCTAAATCGAAAGGAGAACTGTTTTGAAAATGGGTCGAGGAACCCTAGTTTTGAAGTTGTTTAAAAAGATGAGATTTTCCGGAGAAAACTATAGAGAAACTTCATAATATTGTAAATGTAAAACGGATCTTAAAAGAAAAAAACAAGATATAGAAGATTAGGGTTTCGTGGAACCCAGAAAAGAGGAAAAACCTCATGAACGACATAGATTTAGGCCGGAGAGACTGTAGCACTTACTCAAACGGCCGGGGAAAGGCCGTAAAATGGCAAGAGGCCCAAAGAAGGTGAGTGAACCGCTCCAGGCTCATCTGAAGAACTTAAGGTATCACTGAGCAGGTAAGAGGCAGGTAGATGGCCAGGAGGTGATAGAGAACCAAGGTTTCGGTGAGAATCCACCGGAGAAGATGACTAGAGAACATCGAAGAAGATGAAGTCAAGAGACTTCTAGAGAGTCGTAGAGAGATAGAGCGATAGAGAGATGAGAGATGAATCGTCTCTAAGGAAATGAGACGGATGGGGGGGGGGGGGGGGGGGGGGGGGTAGGTGAGTTTAATTATGGTAAGGGGTATCTAGGTCGTTGATCTAATTTGATCAACGGCTCAGATTAATTCGAAACTGGGCCGGGTATGGTTTAGGATATGGGTTGGGTGTTTTAATTGGGTTTGGGTTGGGTATTAATTAGGCTAGATTTTAAAATATAAGTGGCTAGATATTAAATACCCAAAACTAGATAAATAATTAAATAAACAACCAATAATTGTACAAAAATGAAATTGAGTTTAAATAGATGAAATTACAGTAATTAAATAATATTAAGTGTAAAAAATGCATATTCGAATTAAATAATACACAATGTTCAATTGATCTATAATTGCAAAATTATTGTAATTGAAATTAAATAAGACCCAATTGACTAATTCGTGAAATAATTGGATTTTAATAGATAAAAAATGATTATAAATAACATACTGACCTGGGAAATAATTTTGAAATTATTTTAGAGCACAGTTTATGAATTATAAAAATGTACAATATTAAATAAATAGGGAAACACTTTAGATAAAAATATGGAAAAATTAGGAAAAATGCTCATTATTGCAAAGAGTAATTTTGAAGGCTTATATACAAGCTTGAAAATAATTTGAGGAAAAATTGGGTATCAACAACTGCCTCTCTTTACCCGGGAAGGATGAAAGAGTTATCGGGTAAAGATATGATGGACAATTTGACCGAGATGAAACTATGGGATAGAATTTGGCCGCACCCTAGCTTCTGAGCTGCCTACATATCCCTGGTTTTACAGGAATCAGGCCGTATGTAGTTCTGGAATCATCGACGAAATATACCGGTGATGTTCCATAAGAAACGACGCAAGGTGCATGGCAGGGTAAGAGTAGGAAGTTCTTACGGGGGACGTCGATGAACTGGAGTGGTCGGCTCCTGCCTGGTTGGCTATTCTGGCCGGGTTACATGTAGATAGAGAACAACGTATATTGTGCATAATATAAGCATGATGCAAGTTCCCGTCGGACTATGAATGCTGTATTCGGGCATTTTAGGAGGATTTCCTTAGACCATGATGTCGTGGGCCATGAATCGCTTGGTGCGGGATTCGCAGGCTATGAAATGATGTTCTCGGGCCATGAGGATGGTGCCTCCGAACGATGATGCCTTTGAATAATGATATGCGAGTTTAAGAAGAGATCCGCAGGCTATGAAATGATGTTCTCGGGCCATGAGGATGATGCCTCCTAACGATGACGCCTTTGGACAAGTTGGCGATATTTCAGCCCATGAAGAATGCAATAATATGATGCTGACAAGACAAAGCTTAGTCTTGCGATTTGCGAAAGGAGTGAGGGGCAGAGCTTAGCCCGAAAGAATTAAATAAATAACGTAGCGAAAGGTGATTACTTTGAAAAGGTAGAAAGGAGCTTAGCGTAGTGCAATAAGATGCGGAGAGAGGTAGTGTAAAACCCCGGAAGGCGGAATAATAGCCTTATGCAATGCAGGAAATAAAATGCGGGGGAGGTAGCGCTTAACCTCGGAAGGAAGAATAGGTAGCCTTATGCAAATGCGAATGCAGGTGGAGGTAGAGGTAGAGCTTAACCTCGGAAGGCATAAAGGTAGCCTTATGCTGATGCGAATGCAGATGGAGGTAGAGCTTAACCTCGGAAGGCAGAAAGGTAGCCTTATGCAGATGCGAATGCAGATGGAGGTAGAGCTTAACCTCATGCAGACGGAGACAGAGCTCAGTATCGGAAGGCAGAATGGTAGCCTTATGCAAAGATGCGAATGGAAATGGAGGTAGACCTTAACCTCGGAAGGCAGACTGATAGCCTTATGCGATGCGAGAAAATGCAGAGAGACAGTGCTAAGTCTCGGAAGGCAGAATGGTAGCCTTATGCAAATGCGAATGCAGATGGAGGTAGAGCTTAACCTCATGCAGACGGAGACAGAGCTTAGTCTCGGAAGGCAGAAGGGTAGCCTTATGCAATGCAGAAAACAAAGCGATAGTAAGATTTGTTAGCTGGTGATAAAGCGTGGTGATACAATTGTTGTGAATGAAGTATCGTTTGCAATGATGATAGTAATAAGTTTTGGCATGTGCGATGAGTTCGAGAGCGCGTCCTTGAGAAACATGCGTCTTGTGGGGATAATGAGATGTCTTGGGCTTTGCCGTATTTGTGCCTGCATCCAAAGAAAAATTGTGAGTTCCATTTTGGGGGAGGGTTAGTTCGTATCGCTGCTGGCTCAGATCGGCCTGTCTGCTTGATGATGATAACTTTGTTTGTACCATATAGGTAGCGTTGCTAAGACAAGCTATTTTTAAGAAATAAATATGCATGTTTTTATAAAAATATAACATATAATAAAAATAATTTTCTTTGGATGAACCGACGATCATGACGCGGTTCGAGACATTACAACCTCTCTTGATGCGAAGATTTGAGGGTCCTCCTCAACATTTTTCCCCAATTTGATGGGTGAAGGCTTTTAGCTGTTACTGGTGCGGTGCTTGGCTGAACTTGCTTCGGAATTTTGAGGTCCCTCCCCAACATTCTGCCCCAGTTTCCATTCGTGGGGGAAAATGAAAATTTTATTAAACTATGACCGAACCCATAGGGCTGCCTACGTATTCCCTCTTAAACGAGAATCAGGTCAGGCGTAGTTCAATTTACAGCATTGATAGAGTATAACAATTACACATAGTAGCGCTTGACTGCGTCCGAATTGATTGGTTTAGGCCAAATTTCTCCATCCATTTCTTCCAGTATGAGTGATCCTCCTGTTAGCACACTCGGTGAACCATGTACGGGCCTTGCCAATTGGGATAGAATTTCCCTTTCGCTTCGTCTTGATGAGGAAAGATTTTACCTAACACCAGTTGCCCCGGTGTGAATCATCTTGGTTTGACTTTCTTGTTCAAGGCTCGGGTCATTCTATTCTTATATGGCTGACCATGACAAACCGCGTTCATTCTCTTTCCGTCTATGAGGACCAATTGCTTAGAGTGGCTTCTTACCCATTCGGCGTCGCTGAGCTTGGCTTCTTGTACGATTCTCAAAGATGGAATCTCAACTTCAACAGAAATGACGACTTCTGTACCGTATACCAGCATGTAAGGAGTTTCCCCGGTTGATGTGCGAACCGTGGTGCGATACCCCAACAGAGCAAATGATAATTTCTCATGCCATTGCTTGTGCTCTTATATCATTTTTCTCAGTATCTTCTTGATATTCTTGTTGGCAGCTTCAACGGCTCCATTCATTTGAGGTCTGTATGCTGTAGAATTATTGTGCTTGATCTTGAAGGTTTCACACATTACTCTTATCAAATCACTATTGAGATTGGAACCATTATCGGTGATAATTGACTCTGGAACTCCAAACCGACAAACAATGCGGTCGCGGACAAAGTCAACCACGACCTTCTTGGTAACTGCTTTGTAAGATGCTGCTTCGACCCATTTGGTGAAATAGTCAATGGCAACCAGAATGAACCTGTGTCCGTTGGAAGCGGCAGGCTCGATTGGTCCAATAACATCCATGCCCCAAGCGGCGAACGGCCAGGGTGAGCTTGTTGCATTAAGCTCGCTGGGAGGTACCTTTATCATATCCCTGTGTATTTGACATCAATGGCATTTGCGGACATACTGGATGCAGTCTGTTTCCTTGGTCATCCAGAAATAACCAGCCCGAAGTATCTTCTTTGCTAGAACAAACCCGTTCATATGAGGACCGCATGTACCAGCATGTATTTCCTCCAACAGCTTTGTCTCTTCATTTGCCTCGAAAAAACTTTCTTCAGAAGCATTCTCAAACATGTGAAAAATTCTTAACACTCTATTGCATTATTACACCATCATGAAGTTGAGACGTCTTCTTCATTAAGTGTCAATAAAAACAAAAGGGCCCTCTTTCACAAACAAAGCCTATTACAAATAAGGCTCACATTTTATACAACACGGTGCCTACTATGAAAAGGTACGAGTGATTTCAGCATCTTCATGCAAAAATTCAGAGGTAAAACAAAAACCTCAAAAATCAAAACATCCAAATGACTAAAGAGTGAAACAAAAGCTCAAAATAAAAAGTCACACTTTGCATATATTCAAAAAAGTGCGGCTAAGTAAGATTTAAGTACTAACTAGTACTTAGCCTCAATTGGGGACTTTAGAAAGATTCAAATTTACCCTCGATGGAGCTAGGTGTAACCATCAATCAAATAAATAAAAAAAAGAGGGTGAATCAACACTTTAATCTTCTTGAGGAGGAGGAATGACTTCTTCACCGGCAGGAGGAACGGGAGCAACTTGGGATGAAGAGGCACGAGGTGCAAGAGTCTCACCATCAGGTGAAGATAGGTTATGACCTTGTTGAGCCTTCTCCATGGCTTCCTTAGTTTTAGTTATTTCAGCACTAAGGTCGAAACCCTCTTGACTCATTTCCGTCAATGTGTCAAGGCAAGAATTCATATACGCCCAACTCACATCGATAGCAGCCGCCTCTTCAAGATCTTCATAATCCCATGCCCATACTTGAAGCTCAGCTCTCAGCCCGTCCTTCTCCGCTTCAGCAGCTTCATGGGCAGCCCTCAACGGTACATTCGACTCCTCCAGAGTTTGAACTATGTCTAAAGCATTACGAAGATCCTCCTGAGTACGGGTGAGTGATTGCCAAGCTCGCCTGAATATTCCTCCTTCTGCCCCAGCAAGTCTTTCAAGTTCCTAATCTCTCTGAGGCACGGGATAGCTTCTCAGCAAATGAAGATTCCAGAATGCTCTTGTCCTTATCAGCCTGATTGGAAGAAGCCTTCTCCACTGCCAGTTCTGCTGCCATGAGTCTCATCTGCCGCTTCAAGGTACTCATTTCCTCTTCTAGGGCATCCATGTCAATCCTTAAGTTGTCGTACTGTGCCTTCCAATTATCAACATCAGCCCGCAACTCTTTTGTCTCCTGATCCGTATTTGAGATCCTCTTCATGAGCTCAATGCCTATAAGATTAATCTACAAGAAATAAACCAATTAGATATGATAAAATTCATATACGAAAATGAAATGAGATAAACTGCACCATACCTTCAAAGAGGTATGCACAACTTCATTGGCCCATGTAAGGGCATTGTGACTAGCTAGCTTGGACTTCTCTGTGGGACCTATCAAGGGCTTAAGCCACACTTCGGGCTCACTCGTTTTCTTGAAAAGACTCCCCTCAGCCGGAACTTCTATTATTACTTGCCGCATCTCCCTGCTGGAAGACCCTACTTCCCTAACGGAAGGCACGGAAGGCACGGAAGCAGGCAGAGGTGAAGCAGCAACAGGCACGGAGGATTGAGGAGCTAGAGAAGCCACGGGGAAAGAAGCAGGCACGGAGGATTGAAGAGTTGAGGAAGACACGGGCAAAGCAACAGCAGAAGCAGTAATAGCCAAAGGAGCGGAGGAGTTACTAGGAGCAGATGAAACAGCTTCTCTTAAAGAAGCGAGAAAGACAGCCAAGGGGACTTCATCAGAGGCAAGACCAAAGCCTTCATGGAACAAGTAATCTACAGATTCATGAACGGGAGACGGTGAAGCATCTTTTGAGGTAGAGGGTCTGACTTCAGACACGGAAGGCAAAGTCATGGGTGTAGACTCATCGTCCGAAATCACTCGCCTTTTCCGTGAGCTGTGCACCAAAGCACCCTTCTCTTCTTCTACAGATCGAGACTCACCAACCTTCCTTTTCGAGGAAGACGAACCAAAAATAATCTCTTGGGCCTGGGCCAAAGACATCTTCGGAATAGACGTAGCAGACACCCCACGAGCAGAAAATCCTATCAAAAAGGAAAAGGTTAAGCAAAAAAAGGAAAAAGGCTCGAGTAAGGAAAGAAGCAGAAACAAAAGCTTCACTTACCGTGGGTCTTCACTTGCCAACCGTACTTCCCAGTGAAGTACTTCCAAGATCTTTATTCCAAAGGAGCAACAGACAACAATTTTTCTACCCACTCACGGATACCGGAGACATTCTCAACAGTACCCATGATTGCTGAGAGAAGAAGAAACAGATACGGTGTTAGTAAAACATCTCGAGTCAGAAAGAAGGAAAATAAATAGATGTGAGCTAAAATGTACTCACGTGCACGATTCCACTTCTCAGGGAAGGGAAGATTTTCTTCACCCACTAAACCAGCAGTGGGCACAGCGACGTACCGGAGGTACCAACCTCTGTCCTTATCATCTCCAGGGATTACCAACACTCTTTTACTCCTGGCATCCAGAGTAAAAACCCCTTGACGAAATAAGGCAGGAGAGTAGAGATGAATAAGATGGTTAAAAGTAAAAGGAACCGAGGCTAAAGAAGCTAAACTCCTAAGACACGCGACAACTCGCCACACAAGCGGACCAACTTGCCCTAAGCAAATATTGAAGAAACGGCATAATTCAATTATGACTGGATCAATGGGAGGTCTAAACCCTAGAGTAAAAGGGTATGTATAAACAAAAGAATAACTCGTCTTGTAAGACATTATTCTTTGATTACTATTCGGAATATAGACAGGGAAATAAGACCTCCAAAAACACTCCCTACGAATAAGGGAAATCTGACCTTCAGTAATAAGGGTTGGATACCTTTCAACGCTATCAAGGGAGGAAGACTGATCTACGAGAACTTGATTGTCCCTAGTAAAGAAAAACTCAGCGGGAATAATTTCATCAACTCTAGGTTCACGAAGATGTTCATCTCTACCTCTAGACAAAGACTGGGAAGCCCTAGCCCTTGGAGAAACTAGAGACCTAGTAGAAGGAGGGGAGACTATCTGAGAAGAAGAAGAGCCTCTCGAATTAGTGGATCCTAGACTCCTTAGTCTACCACCCCTCCGACTCCTAGTCGGAGCAGAAGATAGTGTTGAATTCCCACATCTATTACTCTTTTGGGTTGATTTGAAGAAGACCTGTTTACAAAGGCAAGAAAAACTTCTTTATAAGTAAAAGAGACAAGTTAGAAAGTGTTTCGTGGAAGCAAAGAAAAGAAGAAAGGTATTTATACTTGAGAACATCCGTCAAACATGGGAAAAAATAATGATGAAAAGTCATAATTGAAAGTGTCACTTCGGGACTGACGCAACCGCAAAAAGCCCTAAAAGGCACCGAGTAACTGCAGAACCAATCCGGGAAGGACACGTGGTTTGCGAATTAAATGGAAGTGACAAATGACGCCTATGTTCAGAGAAGGATACAATGTTTCGAGGTAAAGCGGCGGCAAAATATTCCTGCCATAAATGTGTATTCACTTACCAAATATTAATCGATAAATAAATGGTAAGTGGGGGGACTATCTGTATTGGTAAAAAAGAGTCTCACACGTAAGCTAATTCTAGACAACTCAGCCGGCTACGTGGACCAAGGAAAACGCGACATCTGGATATGATTCTATAAAGAGGTACGTAACAAAGAGGCACAGATCAATAAAACCTTCGAGTTCATCAGCCACGAGAAATTCAATCTGATTAAGATGAGGAAGAGACATGGTCAGGGTGAATCCGAACAGAGCTACGGGCAGATTCAAGGATCATCTATTAATGATCCATACGTTATGTGACCTTCATGCAACAGTTACGGTTACCCTTTGTAATGCCTCATTAATGTAATAATTAATCATTGATGGGTGATCATTGCAAGAATCAGACGTTATATTAAGAAACTCCCTATATAAAGGAAGGGAATATAACTTGTAAAAGGGATCTAGACTGCGAATACAACACACTTTACTTTTCGGTGTATCATACTATTTTCTTTTACTTATACTTCTTTATTAAATATTATTTCCTTGATTATCAGTAACCCGCGTTAATCCTAAAAATAGCTTTGGTCAAAGGATCTAATTCTTTGGTTAAACAATCTGGACCCACCTGAGCCCCCCATCCAAATATACCAACAAGTCCCAAATCATAATATGGACTTGCTCGAGCCTTCGGAACCCAAAACAATGCTACAACTAAAAATCGCACCTCAAAACCCCTAGAATCGAACTTAAGAACTTTAAGTTCATGAATTCGTTAACAATGCGCCGAACCTATCTATACTACTCGGAATGACACCAAATTTTGCAAGCAAGTCATAAATGACATGATAGAACTATTCCCAGTCTCGGAATTCCATTCGGACCTCGATAACACAAGAACACGTTCCAAACCTCAATTTGAACTTAAAGAAACTCTTATATCATTATTGGGCGCCGAAACGCTCTCGGGTCATCCAAAACCTGTTCCAAACATACGCCCAAGTCCGAAATCATCATATGAAGCTACCAGAACCGTTGAAACTCGATTCCGAGGTCATTTACTCAAAATGTTGACCGAAGTCAAACTTGGCCTTTAAGGCCAACCTTAAGGAACCAAGTGTTCCTATCCCATTCCAAACTCTTCCAAATCCCGAACCACTCGTCCCCGCAAGTCATAAATCATTAAAAGCAACTACGGAAAGTCTCATTTAGGGGAACAGGGTCCTAAAATGCAAAACGACCGGTCGGGTCATTACATTCTCCACCTCTTAAACAAACGTTCTTCCTCGAACGGGTCTAGAGTCATACCTGAAGTGCTGAATAAGTGGGGATATCTGCTCCGCATGTCCTCCTCGGACTCCCAAGTCGCCTCCTCGACTGGTTAGCCCCTCCACTGTACCTTTACGTTGGAAACTCACTTGGACCTCAACTAGCGATCCTACATGTCAATAATAGCAACTGGCTCCTCCTCGAAGCCCAACCTCTCATCTAGCTGAATGGTGCTGAAATCTACCACGTGAGAGAAGTCGGCGTGATATCTCCGGAGCATGGACACATGAAAGAGCGGATGAACCCCTGATAAACTGGGAGGCAAAGCAAGTTAATAAGCAACCTCTCCAACTCGCTTCAACACCTCGAATGGACCTATAAACCTTGGGCTCAGCTTGCCCTTCTTCCCAAACCTCATAATACCCTTCATCGGCGAGACTTTCAACAGAACCTTCTCTCCATCCATGAAAGATACATCACGCGCTTTCTGATCCGCGTAACTCTTCTATCTAGACTGTGTTGTGCGAAGCCTCTCCTGAATCAACTTCATTTTCTCCAGAGCATCATTTACCAGGTCGGTGCCATGTAACTTGGCCTCGCCAGGCTCAAACCACCCGATAGGAGAACGACATCGTCGGCCATACAGAGCCTCAAATGGATCCATCTCAATCCTTGACTGATAAGTATTATTATAAGCAAACTCAGCCAGAGGCAGGACTGGTCACACTGACCTCCAAAGTCAATCACACATGCCTTGAGCATGTCCTCAATATCTGAACTGTCCGCTCCGACTGCCCGTCGGTCTGGGTGTGAAATGCTGTGCTGAGATCTACTCGGGTGCCCATCTCACTGTGCAATGCTCTCCATAAGTGCGAGGTGAACTGAGGACCTCGATCTGATATAATGGACACAGGCACACCGTGCAACCGGACTATCTCCCGAATGTAGATCTTGGTCAACCTCTCAGAGGTATAGGTAGTAGCTATTGGAATGAAATGCACCGATTTGGTCAACCTGTCCACAATGACCCAAACCGCATCGACCTTCCGCAAAGTCCGAGGCAACCCAAGTACGAAGTCCATAGTGATGCGCTCCCATTTCCACTCAGGTATAAGCATCTGCTGAAGTAGGCCTCCTGGCCTCTGGTGCTCATACTTAACCTGCTGGCAACTAAGACATCTAGCCACATACTCCATTATGTCGTTCTTTATCCGCCTCCACAAGAAATGTTGCTTCAAGTCACGATACATCTTCGTAGCACCAGGATAAACAGAATATCATGAACTGTGGGCCTCCTCTAGAATCCTCTCCCTCAGTCCATCAACATTGGGAACACATAAACGGACATGAAGCCTCAGAACACCATCCTCTCCAATAGTAACCTCCTTGGAACCACCCTGAACCACTGTCTCCCGTAACTCTGCCAAGCATAGATCATCAAACTGTCGGGCCCTAATCTTTCCCAATAATGAAGACTGAGCAACCACATGTTCAAGAACTCGGAGAGGCTTTGAAAGGTCTAATCTCACCAGGCGATTAGCCAAGGACTGAATGTCCAAAGCTAGAGGCCTCTCCTCTGCTGCAATATAAGCCAAACTACCCATACTTTCCGCCTTCCTGCTCAAGGCATCTGCTACCACATTTGCGATGCCTAGATGATAGATAATGGTGATATCATAGTCCTTCAGCAACTCAATCCACCTGCGCTGCCTCAAATTAAGATCCCTCTTCTTGAATAAGTGTTGCAAGCTGCGGTGGTCTGTATAAACCTCACAAGACACCCCATACAAGAAGTGCCTCCAAATCTTAAGAGCATGAACAATCGCCGCAGACTCCATATCGTGCACAGGGTAATTCTTCTCATGAACCTTCAGTTGGCGCGAAGTGTAAGCAATAGCTCTCCCCTCCTGCATCAACACACATCCCAAACCAACGCGTGAAGCGTCGCAATATAATGTATACATCCCAGAGCCGGAAGGAAATACTAGAACTGGTGTTGAGGTCAATGCTGTCTTGAGCTTCTGAAAGCTTGCCTCACACTCGTCGGACCATCAGAACGGGGTTCTGAGTTAATCTAGTCAGTGGGGCTGCAATGGATGAAAAGCCCTCCACAAAGCGGCGATAATAACCTGCTAGACCCAAGAAGCTCCTATTTGCAATTGATCGGTCAAAGAAAATTATATATTATTAAGAATCAATTTCCTACATTATTATCATTTATATCATTTAGGATATGTTATAGATGATTTAAATTTATTTTTTTGAATTAACTCTCGTAGAATTGAATCGCCAATTCACCTTCTAAAATCCTACCAGGACGTAAAGAACAATCCCCAAATTGAAACTCAAAAGATGTCACAAACCATAAATTCTAGTTCCATCCTACAATAAAACATTAATATAGTTTTCAATGTTAGCTTGGCATCACTAATTAAGTATATTGTAAGTACCATTAGTTAAATTCTGAAATTACTCAAGATAACCCTGTAAATCAAAATTTATTCATGCTTACTATAACTTATGGGAAATAAGGAGAGAAATTTTAGAGTTACCCGAGATCAAAGGTCTTCAAGTAAAGATAGGAAAATTTTCAATAGGATCATCTGCAACCAAAAGATAAATTAAGAACTTTGAATCCGAGCAGCAGCTACAAGGAGAAAATTAAAACAAAAACCAAAAGGTTAAGGAGATAAAACGACATGTTATATGCAATTTGCATATGCATATCAAATCCTAACATTAAAAAGTTATTTTTTAGACAAGAAATTTTAACATGCTCCAAGAAACGTTTGAAATATGCAGCATGCTAATGAAACATTTTATATATAGATTAAGGAACAGGAAGTTTAAAGCGTTCTTATCCATGTGTAATTAGTACACTCTTGAAGCTTCAGAACTAATTAAAATCAGACTCTAGTTCTTGTTCAATTAAGAGTAGGATTCAGCCATTAAAAATTCTAAACATATATCTATATATAAATATAAAAGCGGGCAATAAAAAAGTGAGGTGGCATCTCTCAAAAGTCAAGAAACATATTTATCGTTTTTCTCCTTTTTTTAGGATTTTCCATCATTTTTTTAAATTTTTTTTACATTAAAAATTCTATCTTCATAACTCACACCTCTTTATCTTCATAACCTACATTTTTAATAATCTCAATAACTCACATGTCTTTCATATTCATAACCTCTAAACATAAATGTCAAGAAATTTTTCTTGACTTATATAATGTGATGACCCAAAAGGTCATCCCGTGTAATTTTAACTAAGTCTGTGTTCTGAGGCCCTGAAAGCCTCCGTTTATCTCACCTCGATGTGCATGCACAGCCTGGGCGCGTAGCCGGAAATCCTTTATGGGAAAAATTGATAAAATGTGGAATTTATGATAATTATTTGAATAAAGTTGACTTTGGTCAATATTTTTGGTAAACGGACTCGGATCCGTGATCCGACGGCCTCGGAGGGTCCGTAGGAAAATATGAGACTTGGGCGTATGCCCGAAATCGAATTCCGAGGTCCCAAGTCCGAGAAATGAATTTTTAAAGAAAATTATTTTCCGAAAAATATAAAGGCTTTTAAAAAATGAAATTTGATGTGAGACTTGTGTTATCGGGCCCGTATTATGGTCTCGGAGCCCGAAACAGGTTCAATGTGATTATTATGTGTTGTCTATCAAATTTGATAAGAAACGGACTTAGTTTGACGTTATTCAGACTAAAAATGGAAAATTTGAAAGTTATGAAGTTTTGAGAATTTCTATAGATCTGCGACCGCACAGGTATAGGAGAGCTGGGGGGACTAGCAGAGGTTCAGTGCGATCGCATCTAGGGTCCTGCGATCGCGTAGTGTGGGGACTGTAGAGCTGTGTGATCGCACAGGCATTTTTGCGATCGCGGTGGGTTAAATAAATTGTCCTCTATGCGATCGCATTCCCTTCTTCGCGATCGCATAAAGCAAAAATGCCCAGTTATATTTTAGGTCCAAAATCAGAAAGTGCATTACGGAATTCTTCAAAAAGTTCATAAAACCTCTTATTCCCCAAACCCCATAGACGACCTTTGGAGAGTTCTTTCACCATAACCTCTTAGGTAAGTAATCTCTAACTCGTTTTCTTTCATTTTCATCATCAATCATTAGATTCTAGACCTAAAATCATGAAATCAAAGGTAGAAATTGGGATTTTGGGTAGAGTTAGGAATTTTTCAAAAAATTGGGAATTTGACCTCGTTTTGGGGTCGGATTTCAAAGCAAATTATATACTCGGGCTCGTGTGGGAATTGATGATCGGGTTTTGCTCCGAACCTCGTGTTTGGACCAAGCAGGCCCGGGGTCGAATTTTGAATTTTTTGGAAAAATATTGGTAAATATATAATTAGGCTTTGAAATTGAATTGTTCAGTAATTATTGATGTTATTGAGTCAATTAAGTCTAGATACGGTTGTTTCGGAGTCGGATTCGAGAGGAAAAGCGGTGATAGAGGCTTGATTTGCATTCTTGGAGTCGAGGTAAGTGTGTGGCCTAACTTTAGCTTGAGGGAATAGGTGTTGAGTCGTATTTTCTACCTGTTTTTATCATGATCAATGTATAGGTGAGGTTACGAGTACCTATATATTGTTTGTCAAGCATTCCCGTGAGTCGGTTTAGGTGTATTACATGTTATTGCTTCGATATTCATTGTGCTATGAAGCAGATTCATTTTGGAAGTTGTTCAATTGCTGAGAATACTTGATTAAGGATTTGTGATAAGTTGTTTCAGTTGAGGATTGATTTTATTAAGTAATAAAGTCGTATGATATTGGTTATAGCTGAGTCTCTTGCCGAGCGATATTATTTTTGGTTGTTATCCCCTTGCTGGGTGGTTATGAATTGTACTTCTCGTTGTTGATTTCCTTGCCAAGTTGTTGTTTGATGTTGATTGGGTGAGGAAGAGTGTAAAGCACGAAGGGTGATGCCGTGTATTCATTTCATTCATTGCATTGTGAGGAAGAGAGTAAAAGCACGAAGGGTGATGTCGTGCCATGATTTTATATTCAAAAGCACGAAGGAACATGTCATGCCCTTTTATTTATTTACTGCATTGTGAGGACGAGAGTAAAAGCACGAAGGGTGATGTCGTGCCATGATTTTATATTCAAAAGCACGAAGGAACATGTCATGCCCTTTTATTTATTTACTGCATTGTGAGGACGAGAGTAAAAGCACGAAGGGTGATGTCGTGCCATGATTTTATATTCAAAAGCACGAAGGAACATGTCATGCCCTTTTATTTATTTACTGCATTGTGAGGACGAGAGTAAAAGCACGAAGGGTGATGTCGTGTACTTGTTTTGGTAAGGATGAGAGTAAAGCACGAAGGGTGATCCCGTGTACATATTTGTTTGTGTTGATACTTCCTGTTGACTTTTACTCTTCTATACTGTTGTCTTGCTCAGTTATTCATTATCGTTCTCTCTTGTTCCCCCCATTATTTGTCCCCTGTCTTGCCGTACTTAAATGTTTATTTCCTGTTATTTCCCTGTTATATATTGTAGAACTGCACATGTGGTTTGTTGTTGTCGTGTCTAGCCTCGTCACTACTTTGCCGAGGTTAGGCTCGGCACTTACTCAGTACATGGGGTCGGTTGTACTGATGCTACACCTGCACTTCTTTATGTTGTGCAGATTACGGAGCCGGACCCAGTGGACGCTGATAGAGGGAGTATCCTTCAGTCCACACAGGCGACACCGAGGTAGTCCCGCACACGTTCGTGGGCCTTTGCGTCACCATCTATCTTTTCATTTCTGTCTTATTTGTATTTCCAGACAGTTGTACTTGTTCACTTCAGACTCTTGTTGTAGAAATCTTAGACTGTCCGTGAGATTTTGTGACACCAGTTCTGGGGGTTCATGTACGGAAATTTCGTAATATATATTACATTAAGTTGGTAACTCGTAGCTTCCGCATCCTTATTTAATTGTTCATATATTTATTTTTTTATGTATTTAAATAAAGAAAAATAGTAAAGTTAACCAAAACGTTGGCTTGTCTAGCGGGTTCAACGTTAGGCGCCATCACGGCCTGAAGGTGGAATTTCGGATCGTGACATATAAACACATATTTCAACATACTTGCAAGATTCAAATCTTATTGTATAATTTTACTCACTCCAAAATTAGTCATGCTTACTTCAAAGTTAGATCTTTAAGGAATATGTGTGTGTATAAGAGTCGAGACAAATAAAGGTTTTCGACTATGCGAACGAGAATATGAAGACAATGGAAGAGAAAGAAGAATGAAGTAGAGTTGGTTCCACAGGGCAGAATGGATGTGATCATAAGGAGAAAATTAAGAATTTGGGGTTGGTTAAATTTGAGAGGAGAGACTGAGAGAGAGTATGGATTTGCTGAAAAATTAATGAAGAGCATAAAGAAAAGAAAAATGATGGGAAGAGTTGAAAAATAATTGGGATGTTTCTTTTTGTCGTCATTGTGGGATACACATTAATTATTGTTTTCCCTTTTCGTTCAATTTATTTTTTTTTTCTCCATTTATTTTTTATTATTAGTAAATTAAGAATTTTCCTTT
Source organism: Nicotiana undulata (assembly GCA_005239495.1). Taxonomy (NCBI): domain Eukaryota; kingdom Viridiplantae; phylum Streptophyta; class Magnoliopsida; order Solanales; family Solanaceae; genus Nicotiana; species Nicotiana undulata. The sequence continues at coordinate 29,150 of ML251068.1, read as the reverse complement.
TCAATGGTTTATTATCCATGTAATCGTCATCCATGATTTATGTTTAGCAAATGTTGCTAATTTTGAATGAATCGACGATATCGTGTCCGCTTAAAAAATTATAAGGAAAGTTACCTTAGGTAACATTTTTTTTCTATATATGAACTTTAATGTAACGTTTATTTTTTTTAAATATATTTGTTCCCTTTCCTTTTATTGTTTCCAAATTTAAGAGACCCTAGAATTAAAATGAGTCAAGATGAAAGTATAAGGACTGAAGAATTGCTTCTATATTAAAGTGAGGGATTAACGTCATTCCATTTCCTTTTACCTTGAAAAACATATATTATTCACCACCAGTAATTTTACATCATTATTTTCATCAATTTTTGTCATTTGTCTTTAGTTCAAATATGCTAATTTAAATAAGTTGTTCCATAATTAAACTGAAATATTTCCTCATAGTTTTTTAGTCAAAGAGATATTGAAAGTATCATTAAGAGATGATAGATTCATAAAAGAATATTATTTTTCCTACGTTGAAAATATGATGTTCTAAATCAGTTAGCTATATTTTGGTTGTATAAACAATTCTTATACATCTTATGTATTTATATAGTTTTGGCCTCAAGAGAGATGACATGGCACTGCAGTCCCCTCTCTTGAATATATAAACGAAAAATAAATAGAATTGTCTGATTAATTAAATGGGATCATGGGAGGAGAGATAAGTAGAAGTAACTGAAAAAAGAAAAAAAGAAGAAGAACTAAAGAAGTTAACACATATAAGGGTGTTGAGTATTTAAAACTGGTAAAAATAACTGACAAGAGAAAGAATACACTTTTTGAAATTTGACAGATAATAAGGAGGAAAACTAAAGGAGTTATTTATCTGGTTGAAAGTGGAATCGATGTAACGAAAGAGAGATAAATTAAAGGAACAAAAAAATACTAAAATACAAAATATTAAGAATGCCCTGAAGGGAGAAGAAAAAAGTGAACGCTCTAAGTTTTCATCCTCCAAAATTTTTAAATTAGTATTTGTTCTTTTTTCATTATTCTTTTATTCTTCTTTTTTTTTTATTCATATTCACATGCACTAATTTATGTGAGTTGTTTTTGCATATTTAGCTGTAAAAAATTCTCATATATGATTTGAAGACCGCGCGAAGCGCAGGCAAATATACTAGTTATTAATTGACTTCGGTATCCAATATATTAGATAGTCCCAAATACGACAATTTTATCAACCAACATGTACTAATATATGTTTTGAAGGGCAAAAAGGTGATCAATTTTCTAAGAATATTTTAGTCCATCAACATATAGCTTTCTAACAGTACTTTTATAATAATATAGATATATAAATAGAAATAGATAGATGTAGATATAAATATACACGTTCTCAATTGGGGAAGATATAGAGAAAATAACTACCATTTTTAAGCTTTAAAAACCGGTAAATCATTTAAAATTTACTCAATAAGTTAAAATTCAATCTACAACATATGTTGTAGTAAACTACGTAAGACACATTAATTTTTAAAAGAAAATTATTAATGTGTTTTTCTAATTCAAGTAGGATCAACTTTATAGGGTAGATGTATGTGTAGTTTAAATCGAAAAAGAATTTCATCATTGAGTAATTTAATTACAATTAGATCCTTATACTATACAAATATTTATTATTTAAGGGCATAAAAGTCTATCAATATTTTAGGAATATTTTAGTCATTCAACATTTAACATAAATTATTTGTACTTTTATAATAATAGATATAGATAATTTGCAACGGGGAATATTTATGATAATTTGTCGATCTGAGACGAACTAGCATTGCTACATGCAAAATGGTGTGACCCCAAACAGTAGTGGGTAGCCTCATTTTCATGAGTAACGGTCTTGCTATCAATTGCAGACGTTTAATTAAAGACTCTACAAGGCCATTATGAGTGTGAACATGAGCTACATGATGTTCCACTTTTATCCCAATCGATAAGAAATAATCATTAAATTCTTGGGATGAAAACTCAGCAACATTATCAAGTCTAATAGACTTAATTGGATTATCCGAAAATTGTGTCAGTAATCGAATTATTTGTGCCATTAATTTTGCAAACGCGAGGTTGCGAGATAACAATAGGCACACATGAGACCATCTAGAAGATGTGTCTATTAAGACCATAAAATATAAACGACCCACTAGGTGGGTTAATAGGTCCACAAATGTCCTCTTGTATACGTTCCAAAAACGTAGAGGACTCAATCCCAACCTTTGTTGGTGATGGTCTAATAGTTAACTTGCCTTGATAACAAGAAGTGCAAAAAAAATTATTATTTAAAAGAATCTTTAAATTCTTTAATGGATGACCATTTGAGTTTTCTATAATTCGTTTCATCATAAATGATCCAGGGTGTCCCAATCGATCATGCCAAAGTAAAAAAGTATTGGAATCAGTAAACTTTTGATTTACGGTAGAATGTGCCTCGATTGCACTAATTCGTGACCAATACAGGTCACACGATAAAGATGGGAATTTCTCAATAACTCTTTTCTGGCTAGAGACATTCTTGGTAATGATGAGATATTCAAAATTATTCTCATCTATTATCTCAATATGACATCCATTTCGGCGGATATCTTTAAAACTCAACAAGTTCCTCTTAAACTTGGAGGAGAACATTGCATTCTCTACGATAAGTATTGTTCCCTTAAGCAGAGTTATAGTAGCTCTTCCAGAGCCTTCAATTAAATTACTACTACCATAAATTATTATAACATCTGCCATACACATATTTAAATGAGAGAAATATTTCTTCTATTTGAATATTGAATGTGTGGTACACGAATCAATTAAACAAATATTTTTACAATTAAACTTTGATCTGTCATGATCCAAATTCTAATCTAGGTCGTGATGGCGCCCAACACCGATGTTAGGCAAGCCAACAAAATTAAACTAGTGAGTCCCGTTGTCACGACTCAATTTACCCTCCGAAAGGTATCGTGACGGCACCTAGTCTCTACGACTAAGTAAGCCTAATTGCAGATAAAACTTAATTAAAATACGATAAATAAAGAAATTAAGGACAAAAATCTATAACGATGCCGCTCGGCAAGTACAAAATATAAATCCGAAAGACCCGGATTATCATAATGTAGTCATAAGCTTCTAACACTACTGTAGCTCTAAACAAAACTGGAAAGTACATAGGAGAACTCTAAAAGATAGAATAGAAGGGGACTCGGGTATTCTGCGGCGGCAGAAATACCTTACGGTCTCCTAGAATCAGAAGCAACGACTAGCCACGAGGCTGATAACTCGTATCTGGATCTGCACACGAAAACATGTGCAGGAAAGGGCATGACTACACCACATTTGATACCCAGTAAGTGCCAAGCCTAACCCCAGTCAAGTAGTGACGATGTCAGGTTAAGGCTCTACTGGATTTTATATAAATCAATGTAAAGCGGTACGAAAGATAAGTAATTTCTACGGTAAACAATTAAAGAAAATATTCTAAAACATAACATTTAAGAGATCCCTCGGCTCAGTACAAGGTAACACAAGATGGAATCTCCGGGAATACCATCCCTTAATTCCAAATGATTATGCAGTACAGGGGGATCTCCCAGAATACGTCTGTAGTCCCAAAATAAATATGCGGTGTTGGGGATCTCCCGGAATACGTCCATAGTCCCAAAATAAATATGCAATACAGGGGGATCTCCTGGAATACACTCGTAGTCCCAATTAAAATATGCAGTACAGGGGGGATCTCCCGGAATACGTCTGTAGTCCCAATTTAAATATGCGATGCGAAACAAATGACAGATAAGGTATCAATTTATACAATTCATCTAATCACAGGTAGGGAAGAGCAATAAGCTAACTAAGCATGGCGCACAAAGTGTCAGATAGGCAATTTCATATTAAACAGGTAAGCATACTTTCCTAATCTAAGTTAAACAATTTAACACATTAAAGCGATGTAATAAGAGAAAAACAAACTATAATTTTCAAAGAAAAAATGGGATTATTGCAATAATGGCCCGCAGACGTACTCGTCACCTCACGTACACAGCGCCCACACAACAATTAATGTAAAAACATCCTAAGGGTAAGTCCCCAACACAGAGTTAGGCAAGCCACTTACCTCGACTACTCAAATCAACTCGATACCACGCTCTTGCCACGAGTACTCGACTCCAAATGGCCCAAATCTATCCAAATTAATTTCATAATGTAAATATAATCAATTCGAAGCTAAAACGCAAAATTAGGAAAATCACCCCAAAAAGTCCCTCGGGCGCACGTCTTGGAATCGGGTAAAAATTACAAATTCCAAACACCCATTCACTCACGAGTCTAACCATACCAATTTACTCAAATCCGATACCAAAAACTCGGTCTAGGAACTTTTCTCAATTTTTCACCCCAAATCTGAAGTTAAATGATAAATTTAAGCATAGATAAGCGGGAATTAATCAAAACCGAGTAAGAATCACTTACCCCAAACACCCACGTGAAAATCCCTCCAAGAATCGCCTAATCCCGAGCTCTCAAGTTCAAATTGTGAAAAATGACTTAAACCCTCATTTTTTATCATTTTAATTCTACCCAGATTTTTCTTAATCGCGATTGCGGAAGGCCCATCGCGATCGCGAAGAACAAATTTCGCGCCTCAACATTTTACTCTACGCGAACGCGATGCACTAACTCATCAGGCCCTACGCGATCGCGACTGACCTCACGTGACCGCGAAGAGCAAAGCTCGACCCACTGCTGCCTCACTTCTTCTTTGCGAACGCGGCCTGTCCCACGCGTTCGCGATGCATAATTTCGCCACTACTATGCGTTTGCATACTCATACCCGCGAACTCGAAGAACAAAAATGTCACGACCCGAAATCCCACCTTTCAGGCCGTGATTGCGTCTAACGTTGAACCCGCTAGACAAGCCAACGTATACTACACATTAATACTTTTTAATCAATTCAACAGTAGTAAAATTAATACCCTTCAGAAACTGACTGAAATATCCAACATATTTTATAACTTGAAAAGCGGAAATGTAACAATACTCTAAAATGCGTAATGACATAGTAAAGATAACAGCATCGCATAAACCCAAAATCGGGGTCTCACAACCTCACGGACTATCTAAACTGAGTGCTAAATACAGAGTCTAAAAAAAAATATAATTGTCTTGAAACTAGGAGAAAAAGTAAGACAATAAGAAATCCAAATGCAGGAGAGACACCAAGGCCCACGAACGCCAGCGGGTATACCTTGAAGCTCTGGGTGGACTGAAGGTGACTCCCTCAATGCGGTCCACTGGGTCCGGATGCGGGATCTGCACAACATTAAGAAGTGCAGTGTAGCATCAGTACAACCGACCCCATGTACTGAGTAAGTGCCGAGCCTAACCTCGGCCGAAGTAGTGACGAGGCTAGACTTGACAATAACGATAACCTGTCCTATTCTACAGCAGGTAACAGGGATAATACAAGGCAAGAGATAAGCAGACAAGTAAGGGATACGGGAGCAGTAAAGGGGAACAAGTGAAATGAAGCAGTCAAATTGACAGATAGAAGTGAACAAGGGAGGCAATCTAACACAATATCCAACGAAACAAGTATAAGTACCAGAAATGTAAAACAATGGCGCGGCATCACCCTTCGTGCTTTTACACTCTTCCTCACAATGCAATGCAATGTAATCAAATATCATGGCACGCCATCACCCTTCGTGCTTTTACTCTCTTTCTCACAATGCAATGTACAATGTAAGGCAATGTAAATCATGGCACGACATTAACCTTCGTGCATATAATCAATGGAAATCATGGCACGACATTAACCTTCGTGCTTATAATCAATATGAATCATGACACGGCATCACCCTTCGTGCTTTACACTCTTCCTCGCTATGCAATGTAATCAGATATCATGGCACGAGATCACCCTTCGTGCTTTACACTCTC
>ML251068.1:0-23134 GCA_005239495.1 Nicotiana undulata | reverse complement strand
CCAAGTAAAGACAATCTCATAATATACTAAACATGAAAGAAATACTGCAATTTCTATCAAAATAGGCTCACAGGCATGCTTGACACACATTGCATAGGTACTCGTCACCTCACCTATGCAATGAACATGATAATCACTTAGCACATAGCAAATAATACCTATTCCCTCACCAAAGTTAGGCAAGACACTTACCTCGGTCCAAAGTATAGCAATCAACCCTCTAAGACCGTCTTTCCTTTATAATCCGACTCCGAAACAACGATATCTAGGCATAATTAATTCAATAATATCAATAACAACTCAATAACACAATCCCATAGCCTAGATATTCAATTTCTAGCATTCTTCCAAAATTAACGAAATTCGACCCCGGCCCGCTTGGTCCAAACTCAAGGTTCGGACCAAAACCCAATCACCCATAACCCCACGACTTAAAATATATAATTTGTTTCAAGATCCGACCCCAAATTGAGGTTGAATCACCCAATATTCCCAAAAACCTAACTCTACCCAAAACCCCTAATTTCTACTTTGATTTTAGGATTTTAGGCCTAGATTCTAGTGATTGTGGAAGAAAAGTAGAAGAAATTGGTGTTAGAATCACTTACCCAAGTGTTTATGGAGGGAAATTAGCTTGAAGATCATCAATGGGGGTGGGAGGAGAAGAAGAAGGCTGAAAATGTGATACTCCCGTATGGTATTCTGTTTTTGGGGTATTTTAATAACTAGGCAAAAATTACCCTTCGCGTTCGCGGGCCCTTGGCCGCGTTCGCGAAGGGTTAGCTGCTGGGACCTACGCGTTCGGGGAGCCAGGGCCGCGTTCGCGAAGGTTTGACTCCCTAACCTTCCGCGTTCGCGAGCCTCTGCCCGCGTTCGCGAAGAACAAACCTACCTGACCCCAAACCCCACCCTATAACACTACGCCTTCGCGAGAGGGGCGTCGCGTTCGCGTAGAGCAGTACCCCCATAGCTCCGCGTTCGAAACCGTACACGTGCGTTCGCGTAGAACAAAACCCAAGCCACACCAATTACCCTTCGCGTTCGCAAGCCCTTGGCCGCGTACGCGAAGGGTATTACACCAGACATCAGAAACAGGCCAAGAACACCAGATTTTTCATGCATTTCACATCCCGTTAGCTACCCGAAACTCACCCGAGCCCTCGGGTCTCAAAACCAAAAACACACACGACTCCCAGAACATCCTACAGACTTATTCAAGCTTTTAAATCATCAAAATATCATCAAAATCAACGAATTAAACCTCAAAACTCATAGAAATTTCTTAAAACTTCATAAGGCTTAATTATTCCGATTTTTATCCGAAACCCGTCATTTCGAGTCCATTTTACACCAAATTTCACAGATAAGTCACATAACATATAATAAACCTGTTCCGGGCTCCGAAACCATAATACGGTCCCGGTAACACGGTTTTCACATAATTATTCATTTCCAAAATCCTTTATTATTTTCAAAAAATAATTTTCTTTAAAAATTCATTTCTCGGGCTTGGGACCTCGGAATTCAATTCCGGGCATACACCCAAGTCCCATATTTTCCTACGAACCCTCCGGGACCATCAAATCACGGGTCCGGATCCGTTTACTAAAAAATGTTGACCAAAGTCAACTTTATTCAATTATTCAATTCAAAAATTCCATTTTTATCAAATTTTCACGTTGAAGCTTCCCGGCTACCTGCCCGGGCTGCGCACACATATCGAGGTGAGATTAACAGAGGCTTTCGGGGCCTCGGAACACAGATTTAGCTGGAAATACTTAGGATGACCTTTTGGGTCATCACAAAAAACTCCCCTGACCTAGCTAAGCCTACGCGATCGCTTCTCCCTTCTCGCGATCGCGTGTATGGAAACCAGACACCAGAAAAATCTACTATCTTTCAAGTCCAAAACTAGCCCGTTGAGCATCCGAAACACACCCGAGGCCCCCAGGACCTCAACCAAACCTACCAACCAGTACTATAACATCATTCGAACTTAGTCGAGCCTTCAAACCACATCACATAACACCAAAAACAAGAATTAAACATGAATTCAAGCCTAAGAACTTAGCATTTTTCAAAAATCCACAAACGATGTTGAAACACGTCAAAACTAGTCTGAATGACCTCAAAATTGACACACAGGTCACAAATGACACTACAGACCTACAATCACTTCCGGAATTCCATTCCGAGCCCGATATCAAAATTTCACCTATCGTCCGAAATCGCCGAAATTCTAAATTTTGCCAATTCAAGCCTAAATCTACTACATACCTCGAAAATATATTCCGGACGCGCTCCTAACCCCAAAATCACTCAACAGAGCTAACAGAGTCGACGAAATTACATTCCGGATCCGTCTTCACACAGTTCTGACACGGTTCGATTTCTAAGGCTTAAACTCATAATTAGGGACTATGTGTCCCAAAACTCTCTGAATTCCATAACTAATCACTCCGGCAAGTCCCAAAAGCAGAAACAAACGTGGGGAAAATAATTATTAGGGGTTCGGGGCTTAAACTCTCAAAACGACCGGCTGGGTCGTTACATTCTCCCCCTCTTAAGAAAATCGTTCGTCCTTGAACGAGTATGAAGACATACCTGAAGCTGTGAAAAGATGAGGGTACTGGCGGCGCATATCCTACTCGGTATCCCAATTCGCCTCCTCGACCGGCTGACCCCTCCACTGAACCTTTACTGATGCAATATTTTTTGACCTGAGCTTCCTGACCTGCCTATCAAAAATGGCTACTGGCTCCTCAACATATAATAGATCCTTGTCCAACTGGACTGAACTGAAATCCAATACATGAGCCGCATCACCGTGATACTTCCGGAGCATAGAGACGTGGAATACCGGATGAACTCCTGCTAGGTTGGGAGGCAAGGCAAGCTCATAAGAAACCTCCCCAACAGGCCGCAATATCTCAAAAAGGCCAATGAACCTCGGACTCAGCTTACCCTTCTTCCCGAACCTCATGACTCCCGTCATAGGCGATACCCGAAGCAAAACCCAATCACTAGTCATAAATGTCAAATCACGAACCATCCGGTCCGTATAACTCTTCTTCTTGGACTGGGTCATGCGAAGCCTCTCCTGAATCACCTTCACCTTATCCAGGGCATCCTGGACCATCTGTAACCAACAATCGGGCCTCGCTTGGCTCAAACCATCCTACTGGGGACCGGTACCGCCTACCATAAAAGGCCTCATACGGTGCCATCCGAATGCTAGCCTGGTAACTGTTATTATAAGCAAACTCTGCAAGTGGAAAGTATTGGTCCCATGGCCCTCCGAAATCCATCACACAAGCATGGAGCATATCCTCGAGAATATAAATCGTGCCCTCGGACTGCACGTCCGTCTGAGGGTGAAAGCATGTACTCAACTCCACTCTGGTTCCCAACTCTTGTTGAACGACTATCCAGAACCGTGATGCGAACTGTGTACCTCTGTCTGAAATGATAGATACTGGAATACCGTGAAGGCAGACAATCTCCCTGAAATAAATCTCTACCAACCTCTATGAGGAGTATGCAGTCAACACTGGAATGAAATGGGCTGACTTGGTCAGCCGATCCACGATCACCCAAATAGCATCAAACTTTCTCAAAGTCCGAGGAATTCCAGCCACAAAGTCCATGGTGATCCGCTCCCACTTCCACTCTGGGAGCTCAATCTGCTGAACCAATCCTCCTAGTCTCTGATGTTCATATTTAACTTGCTGACAGTTGAGACACTTGGCCACAAATCTAACTATATCCTTTTTCATCCTTCTCCACCAATAGTGTTGTCTCAGGTCATGGTACATCTTCGCGGCACCCAGATGAATGGAGTACCGCGAGCTATGGGCCTCCCCAAAAATCAGCTCCCGGAGCCCATCCACATTGGGCAAACATATCCGGCCATGCATCCTCATTACGCCATCATCACCTATAGTCACATCTCTCGCATCACCTCACCGGACCCTGTCCTGAAGAACCAGAAGGTGTGGATCATCATATTGGCGCTGTATGATGCGGTCATAAAGAGAACACCAAGCAACCACACATTCTAATACCCGGCAAGGCTCTGAAATGTCCAATCTCACGAACTGACCGGCTAAGGCCTGAACATTCATGGCTAAGGGCCTCTTGGCTGCCGAAAGATATGCCAAACTCCCCAAACTCTCCGCCCGGCGACTCAAGGCATCGGCCACCAATTGGCCTTCCCCAGGTGGTATAATATAGTGATGTCATAATCCTTGAGCAACCCCAACCACCTCCGATGAAGGTCCTTCTGCCTGAACAAGTGTTGTAAACTCCGGTGATCAGTATAAATATCACAGGGAACACCGTACAAATAATGACGCCAGAACTTTAGGGCGTGAACAATAGCTGCCAACTCAAGGTCATGAACCGGATAGTTCTTCTCATGCACCTTCAACTGTCTGGACGCATAGGCAATCACCCTACCATCCTGCATCAATACTGCTCCAAGGCCAATTCTCGAGGCATCATAATAGACTATATAGGACCCTGAACCTATATGCAATACCAACACTGGAGTTGTGTTCAAGGCTGTCTTGAGCTTCTGAAAGCTCTCCTCACACTCCTCATTCCACCTGAACGGAGCACCCTTCTGGGTCAGTCTGGTCATAGGTGATGGAATAGATTAAAAATCCCTCTACAAAGCGGCGATAGTACCCTGCCAAACCAAGGAAACTGCGGATCTCCGTAGCTGATGACGGTCTAGGCCAACTCTGCACCGCCTCCACCTTCTTTGGATCCACCTTGATCCAATCACAAGACACCACGTGGCCCAAGAATGCCACTGAATCAAGCCAGAACTCACACTTAGAATATTTTGCATACAATTTCTTCTCCCTCAAAGTCTAAAGCACGATCCTCAAGTGTTGCTCATGATTCTCCCTAGACTGGGAATATACCAGGATGTCGTCAATAAACACAATGACGAAGGAATCAAGATAAGGTCGGAACACAATGTGCATCAAATGCATAAATGTTGTTGGGGCATTGGTCCGCCCAAATGACATGACAAGAAACTCATAGTGATCATATCTGGTCCTAAAGGCAGTCTTCGGGATGTCTGGCTCTCGAATCTTCAACTGATGATAGCCAAAACGAAAGTAAATCTTGGAAAATACCCTGGCACCCTGTAACTGATCAAATAAATCATCGATGCGTGGCAAAGGATATATGCTCTTCATTGTAACCTTGTTCAACTGCTGATAATCAATACACATACGCATAGAACCATCCTTTTTCTTCACAAATAATACCGGAGCACCCCAAGGTGATACATTGGGCCTGATGAAACCCTTATAAAGCAAATCCTGTAACTGCTCCTTCAACTCAGGAGGAGCCATACGATAGGGAGGAATAGAAATGGGCTGAGTGCCCGGCAACAAATCAATGTCGAAATCAATATCTCTATCAGGCGGCATACCCGGAAGATCAGCTGGAAATACATCAGGGAAGTCCCTCACTACTGGGACTGACTCAACTGTAGGTGTATCAACATTGACATCTCTCACATAGGCCAAATACGCATCACACCCTTTCTCAACCATCCATTGAGCCTTAAGGAAAGAAATGACCCTACGGGGAGTATACTCTAAGGTACATCTCCACTCTAATCTCGGTAAGCCTGGCATAGCTAGCGTCACGGACTTAGCGTGACAATCAAGAATAGCATAATGGGGCGACAACCAGTCCATGCCCAAGATAACATCGAAGTCTACCATACCGAGCAATAACAAATCGGCCCTGGTATCAAAGCCACTAAGAACAATCAAACACGACCGATATACGCAGTCCACAACGATAGAATCTCCCACAGGAGTAGATACATAAACAGGGGAACTCAAAGAATCCCGAGATATCCCCAAATGCGAAGCAAAATAAGAAGACACATAAGAATACGTAGAGCCTAGGTCAAATAATACTGATGCATCCCTATGACAGAAAGGGACGATACCTGTGATAACTGAATCTGAAGCGACGGCCTCTGAACGAGCTGGAAGGGAATAGTACCTGGCCTAGCCTCCCCCTATAGGGCGACCTCGGCCTACCCGACCTCCACCTCGAGCTGTCTGAGAAGGTGGGACAGCAACTAGGGCTGGAAGAATAGCCGGAGGACCCGGTGGAGCACGTGGAGCCTGATAAGTTTCTGTAGATGCACCCCTCCTAGCTATGGAGCAATCTCTAACCATGTGACGAGTGTCACCACACTCAAAACAACCCCTCGGAGGACGTGGGGGCTGAGACTGGCTAGGAACTGGCCTGCTGGACAGGCCGGTAATAGCACCTCGAGCAGGAGGCATACTAGATACTAGTGGTGCATAATAAGGCTCTTGAGATCTATGAGGAGCTGGAATGACGTTGGCTGCTGGAAGAGATGAATGAACAGGGCGACTCACAAAACCCTTACCATAGCATGTTGCTGGTGCACGAGCTTCCGAAAAATGACCAGTCTCTCGAGACCTCTTGGCCTCTCTGTCCCGAGCAAACATGCCTTCTACCTTCCGGGCAATACTCACTACCTGTTGATAAGTGATATCCATCTCCAACTCTCTGGCCATACTTGTCCGAATGCTGGGGTGGAGTCCCTCGATGAAGCGACGAACCCTCTCTTTGATCGTGGCAACCAAAGCCGGTGCATGATGAGCTAACTCACTGAAATAGACTGCATACTCCGACACAGTAATAGCACCCTGGCAGAGCTGCTCAAACTCTGCACGCCAAGCATCATTGAGGCTCTGAGGGACATACTCACGCAAAAACATCTCTGAAAACTTAGTCCAAGTGAGTGAAGTTGCCTCGTCCGGACTACTCAGCTCATAGGCACGCCACCACTGATATGTCGCTCCCCTCAGCTGGAAAGCGGTGAAAGAAACCCCATTCGTCTCCACAATGCCCATAGTGCGGAGAATACGATGACACTCCTCAAGAAAACCCAGAGCGTCATTTGAGGCTAGTCCGCTGAAAGCGGGTGGGTGATACTTATTGTACCTCTCAAGTCTGAGTTGCTTTGCCTCAGAAGCAGCTACCCTGGCCTCATGCTGAGCCGGAATCACTAGGGGTATAGGAATGTACTTTGGAGACTGATTAACGTGGACCCTTTGCTCAAAAGTGCAGGTTGCGGGAGTCTATGCCCCTCCCCTGGCCTGAGATGTGTCTGGGGCTATCGGAAGTAGCTCAGCCTGAGTTAGAGTGTTGAACATGATCATGAACTGAGCCAAAGTCTCATGGAGGGCTGGGGTAGCAATAGGAACCTCCTGTGTCGGCCCTCCAGCTGGAGCTGCTATGGGATCCTCTGTCGCTGCTCTCGCATGTGCTCGGGCTACACAACGTGCTCGTCCTCTACCCCGGCCCCTGCCTCTAGTGGCTCTAACTGGGGGCTCGAGTGTCTGGTCATCGGTCCTCCCGATACGGGTCCTCACCATCTGTGAGAAAGAATAGAATAGAGTTTTAGAATTTTTGATGTTAATAACTCGCATGACAAGGAAATCAAAGGGATATGATTGTTCTTAACAGTTACATAAACTCCCGAAGATAGATACGGATGTCTCTGTACCAATCCGTGATACTCTAATAAACCGGCTTGTGACTTGTGACTCCTATGAACCAAGACGCTCTGACATCAACTTGTCACGACCCAATTTACCCTCCGAAAGGTATCGTGACGACACCTAGTCTCTACGACTAAGTAAGCCTAATTGCGGATAAAACTTAATTAAAATACGATAAATACAGAAATTAAGGACAAAAATCTGAATAATCATAACGATACCGCTCGGCATGTACAAAATATAAATCCCAAAGACCCGAATTGTCACAATGTTGTTACAAGCTTCTAACACTATTGTAGCTTTAAACAAAACTGGAAAGTACATAGGATAACTCTAAAAGATAGAATAGAAGGGGACTCGGGTGATTCTGCGAATGCGGCAGAAATACCTTGCGGTCTCCTAAAATCAGTAGCAACGACTAGCCACGAGGCTGATAACTTGTACCTGCATCTGCACACGAAAACATGTGTAGGAAAGGGCATGAGTACACCACATTTGGTACCCAATAAGTGTCAAGCCTAACCCCAGTCAAGTAGTGACGAGGTCAGGTTAAGGATCTACTTGATTTTATATAAATCAATGTAAATCAGTACGAAAAATAAGTAATTTATACAGTAAACAGTTAAATAAAATATTCTAAAACATAAAATTTAAGAGAGCCCTCGGCTCAGTACAAGGTAACATAAGATGGAATCTCCCGGGATATCGTCCCGTAAGTCCAGATGATTATGCAGTACAGGGGAATCTCCCGGAATACGTCCGTAGTCCCAAAATAAATATGTAGTGCTGTGGGACCTCTCGGAATACGTCTGTAGTCCCAAAATAAATATGCAATACATGGGGGATCTCCCGGAATAAGTCTGTAGTCCAAATTTAAATATGCAGTACATGGGGGATCTCCCGGAATACGTCCGTAGTCCCAATTTAAATATGCGATACGAAACGAATGACAGATAAGGCATCAATTTATACAGTTCATCTAATCGCAGGTAGGTAAAATCAATAATCTAACTAAGCATGGCGCACAGAGTGTCAGATAGGCAATTTAATATTAAACAGGTAAACATGCTTTCCTAATCTAAGTTAAACAATTTAACACATTAAAGCGATGTAATATGAGAAAAACTAGTTATAATTTTCTATGGAAAAATAGGAGTTTTTCAATAATGGCCCGTGTACGTACTCGTCACCTCACGTACACGGTGCTCACACAACAATTAATGTCAAAACATCCTAAGAGGAAGTCCCCAACACAGAGTTAGGCAAGCCACTTACCTCGCCTGCTCAAATCAACTCGATATCGCGCTCTTGCCACGAGTACTCAACTCCAAATGGCCCGAATCTATCCAAATTAATTGCATAATATAAATATAATTGTTGGTAACTAATTTAACTAATCAATTCAAAGCTAAAACGCGAAATAAGGAAAATCGCCCCAAAACGCCCCTCAGGCTCACGTCTCGAAATCGGGTAAAAATTACAAATTCCGAAAACACATTCGCTCACGAGTCTAACCATACCAAATTTATTCTAATCCGATACCAAAATCTCGATCAAAACCCAAAAACGCGGCCTAGGAACATTTCTCAAATTTTCACCCAAAATCCGAAATTAAATGATAAAATTAAGCATAGATTGGCGGGAATTAATCAAAACCAAGAAAGAATCACTTACCCCAAACACCCACGTGAAAATCCCTCCAAGAATCGCCTAATCTCGAGCTCTCAAGTTTAAATTGTGCAAAATGACTTAAACCCTCATTTTTTAAAATTTTAATTCTGCCAAGATTTTCCTTAATTGTGATCGCGGAAGGCCCATCGCGATCGGGAAGAACAAATTCCGCACCTCAACATTTTACTTTACGCAAACGCGTAAATCCCCACGCGAATGTGATGCACTAACTCGTCGGCCCTTACGCGATCGCGACTCACCTCACGCGACCGCGAAGAGCAAAGCTCGACCCACTGGTGCCTCACTTCTTCTTCGCGAACGCGGCCTGGTCCACGCGTTCGCGATGCATCATTTCGACACTATTATGATTTCGCATACTCCTGCCCGCAAACGCGAAGAAGAAAAACTCCCCTAACCCAGTTAAGCCTACGCAATCGCGTCTCCCTTCTCGCGATCGCGTATAAGAAAACCAGACACCAGAAAAATCTGCTATCTTTCAAGTCCAAAACTAGCCCGTTGAGCATCTGAAACACACCTGAGGCCACCGGGACCTCAACCAAACCTACCAACTAGTACTATAAGGCTTAAACTCATAATTAGGGACTATGTGTCCCAAAACTCTCTGAATTCCATAACTAATCACTTCGGCAAGTCCCAAAAGTAGAAACAAACGTGGGAAAACAGTTATTAGGGGTTCAGAGTTTAAACTCTCAAAATGACCGGCTGGGTTGTTACACCCGCTTATTTTTATAAAAACCTTTTCCAATTAATGCCCAGGTTTCAATCACTAAGCATGTGAAAATAAATATTATCAAAGGTAAATTTAATTGCAATGATCAAGAAGTAAATTTAAATAGTTACATCCCCAAAAGAATAGTCTACTAATGTGTGTGCCAGGAACTGGTGTCACAAGTATGCAGGCATCTAGTAGAAGGAACCAAAAGAATACATCTATACTACTGCTTGGGATGAAATGGACATAATAAACAAAAGAAAAGACTCCAACGCGCTACTGAACGACATCAAGAGAAGCAGCTCACCGTGGAATCTCTGATCTCGGGAAGTCAAGAGCGTGCTCCGGACTGATAACCAGATGCACCTGCCTCATAACCTGTACAATTAAGTACAGAAGAGTAGCATGAGAACATAAACATTATGTACCCAGTAAGTATCAAGTTTAATCTCAAAGAAGTAGTGACGAGAGGTCGACCTGACTCTTACTAGGGCCAACCATTTTATTAAACATATGACTAAGCATGAGTATCGTGGCTAAAATAACATAATGTAACAGGAAATAACATGACTTTTCATTTATCTTTTCAGTTAACAGTTTATGTTCTAAGTCATGTTAAGCAATTCAAGTCACAATAGTGCCAAGCAAATAGCATGCATAGATAGTGTCGTGGGCGTACGACCCGATCCAACATAATAATAAATGTGCATTGTCGGAGGGTCGAATGACGCGAACTATAGATGCATCTTACCCCGCTCGCGGATCATACATGCGACACGGGCAATACAAGTAAGCACATCAAGCAGGAAAATACAAGATTTATCAAGAAGGCCAAGTATTCAAGAAATGTCAATTTCTCTTTGATGTCACAAGGATATTGTTCACTCTGTTGGGTTCTGTTTACCAATTAGATATGATCTAAGCAAGTAAATTTCACAATAAAGTTTCAAGTATAATAAATAAGCATGCTTTTGGGGTCCTAGGCTACCCGGACTTAGTCATAATAGTAGCTACGCACGGACTCTCGTCGCCTCGTACGTACGTAGACCCCCAAAAATAATATCACATAATTAATCATTTCACCTATGGGGACTATTTCCTCTTACAGGGTTAGAAAGGAGACTTACCTCGTTTCGAGCCTACTTCCAACTCGAGAATGCGCCCGAACCTCCGAATTCGTCGCCCAACAACTTGAAACTAACCAAACATCACATAAACCAATCAATCTATGATCAAAAGTTCTTATTTCCCCCATTTAAATGATTACCCAACCTAGTTTTCAAGATTCCTAAAATTCACCCCCGGGCCCACATGCTCGGATTCCGGAAAATGTTAAGGGAAGTTGTTACCCATAACCTTAGGATCAATGATATATGATTTTTACTAGATTCCCTAACAAATCTCATGGTTAAATCTTGTTCTTACCAAAACCCTAGGTTTTACTCTAAACTCATAATTTTCACTAACCTTTGTGTGTTAGTCTACCCAAAAGGTTAAACTCACATTAAGTAGGAATAACTTACCCCAAGGTGCTAAGTCGAAATCTTTTCTTTGGGAACTCCTAAATCGCCCAAGGATGTAATAAATGCCCTCAAATATGCCTAAGTCTCGACTTTAAAATGACCTCACTGCCTCTAGTGCTTTCTCACATGCGGTGTGTGGACCGCACCTGCGGTCTCGCTTCTGCGGACCAACGTCTGCATCTGCGGAAAGGGGAGGGGCTGGCAGGGATTGCACCTGCAGAAGGGAGCCCGCACCTGCGGATCCGCTTCTGCGTAAAAAGGACCGCATCTGCGGAACCTGGGCATCCACTCAATGGCCGCATCTGCGAGGTCTCGACCGCACCTGCGGTCTCGCACCTGCGACTGGCCAATTGCAGGTGCGGTCGCACCAAATATTGTGCACCAGCAACTCTTTTAGAGCTTGTACTTTCCTCGCGCGATGTCCGAATGGCATCCGGAGCCCCCGAGGCCCCGTACAAACATACCAACAAGTTCTAAATCATAAGGCAGACTCGCCCGAACCTTCGAAACGCCCGAAACAACATTAAATCTTAGAATCATACCCCAAAACCAATTAATCTAACTTATGAACTTTGAGTTCTTAAATTCACTTCCAACACACTGAAATATACTTATACTACTCATAATGATACCAAATTTTGTGTGCAAGTCATAAATGACATTGCGGAACTATTCCCGATCTCGAAATTCCGTTCGGACCTCAATATCCACCAAAACACGTTCCAAACCTCCTTTTTTAACTTCAAGAATCTTATTTCACTATTTGGCACTGAAACGCTCCTAAGGTCATCCAAAACCCGTTCCGATCATACGCCCAAGTCTGAAATAATCATACGAACCTATTGGAACCTTCAAATCTCGATTCTGAGGTCGTTTACTAAAAATGTTGACCGAAGTCAAACTTGGCCTTTAAGGCAAACCTTAAGGAACTAAGTGTTCCAGTTCCAACCCAAACTCTTCCAAATCCCGAACCAATCATCCCCGTAAGTCATAAATCAGTAAAATCAAGTACGCGAAATCTTATTTAGGGGCACGGGGTTCTAGAAAGCGAAACGACCGATCGGGTCCTTACATTCTCCACCACTTAAACAAATGTTCGTCCTCGAACGGGTCTAGAATCATACTTGGAGTGTTGAATAAGTGTGGATATCTGCTCCGCATGTCCTCCTCGGACTCCCAAGTCACCTCTCTGACTGGTTGGCCCCTCCACTGGACCTTCACGGTAGTAACCCTTTTAGACCTCAACTGGTGATCCTGCCTGTCAAAAATAGCAATTGGTTCCTCCTCGTAGCCCAACCTCTCGTCTAGCTGAATGGTACTGAAATCTAACACATGAGAGAAGTAGGTGTGGTACCTCCAGAGCATAGACACATGAAAAACCGGATGATCTCCCGATAAGCTGGGAGGTAAGGCGAGCTCATAAGCAACCTCCCCAACTCGCCTCAACACCTCAAATGGGCATATAAACCTGGGGCTTAACTTGCCTTCTTCCTGAATCTCATAATACCCTTCATCGGCAATACTTTCAAGAGAACCTTCTCGCCGACCATAAATGATACATCCCACGCCTTCTGGTCCGCGTAACACTTATGTCTGGACTGTGCTATGTGAAGTCTCTCCTGAATCAGCGTTACCTTTTCCAAGGCATCCTTTACCAAATCGGTACCATATAACTTAGCCTCGTCAGGCTCAAACCACCCGATGGGAGAACTGCATCACCGACCACATAAAGCCTCAAATGGAGCCATCTCAATGCTGGACTAATAGATGTTGTTGTAAGCAAACTCGGCCAAGTGCAAGAACTGATCCTACTTCCCTCCAAAGTCAATCACACATGCTCTGAGAATGTCCTCCAATATTTGAACCGTCCGCTCCGATTGCCCGTCGGTCTTAGGGTGAAATGTTGTGCTAAGCTCTACACGAGTGCCCAACTCACTCTGTACGGCTCTCCAGAAATGCGAGGTGAACTGAGGACCTCTATCTTATATGATGGACACAGACACACCGTGCAACCGAACTATCTCCCGAATGTTGATCTAGGCCAACCTCTCTGAAGTATAAGTAGTGGCTACTGGAATGAAATGTGCCGACTTGGTCAACCTGTCCACAATAACCCAAACAACATCGAACTTCCGCAAGGTCCGTGGTAGCCCAAATACGAAGTCCATAGTGATGCGCTACCATTTCCACTCAAGTATAGGCATCTGCTGGAGTAGGCCTCCTGGCCTCTGGTGCTCATACTTAACATGTTGGCAATTTAGACATCTAGCCACATACTCCAATATGTCTTTCTTCATCCGCCGCCACCAGTAGTGTTGCCTCAGGTCACGATACATCTTCATAGCACCAGGATGAATAGAACACCGCGAACTGTGAGCCTCTTCTAGAATCCTCTCCCTCAAGCCATCAACATTAGGAACACATAGGCGGTCCTGAAGTCACAGAGCCCCATCCTCGCCAATAGAAACCTCTTTGGCACCACCATGTAGTACCGTCTCCCGAAGGACTGCCAAGTGCGGATCATCAAACTGTTGAGCTTTGATCTGTCTCAATAATAAGGACTAGGCAACAACACATACAAGAACTTGGCTAGGCTCTGAAATGTCCAGCCTCACAAGTCTGTTAGCCAAGGACTGAATATCCAAAGCTAATGGCCTCTCCTCCGCTAAGATGAATGCCAAGCTACCCATACTCTTTGTCTTCCTGCTTAAGGCATCTGCAACCATATTCGCCTTGCCTGGATGATAAAGAATAGTGATGTCATAGTCCTTTAGCAACTCCAGCCATCTACGCTGCCTCAAATTAAGGTCCCTCTGTTTGAATAAGTGTTTCAAGCTGCGATGGTCTGTATAAACCTCACATGACACCCCATACAAGTAATGTCTCCAAACCTTAAGGGTATGAACAATCGTTGCCAACTCCAAATCGTACATGGGCTAGTTCTTCTCATGAATCTTCAGCTGACATGAAGCATATGCAATAACTTGCCCCTACTGCATCAGCACACATCCCAAGCCAATGCGTGAAGCGTCGCAATAAATTGTATACATCTCTGAACCGGAGGGAAACACTAGAACTGGTGTTGTGGTCAAAGTTGTCTTGAGCTTTTGGAAGCTCGCCCGGTGAGATCAGATTTCTAGAACGAAGTGAAGTCAGACCATCAGAATGGGGCACCCTTCTGGGTCAAATTAGTCAGAGGGGCTACAATGGATAAAAATCCCTCCATAAACCGGCGATAATAACCCGCCAATCCTAGGAAACTCCTGATCTCGGTCGCAGAAGTAGGGCGTGGCCAACTCTGAATCGCCTCAATCTTCTTAGGATCCACCTTGATAACCTCTACGGATACCATATGTCCCAAGAATTCTGCAGAATCCAACAAAAACTCACACTTGGAGAACTTAACATACAACATTTGTTCCCGCAAGGTCTAGAGCACTACTCTCAAATGTTGCTCATGCTCCCCCTTAGATAGGAACTCCTCAAGCTATTCTTTCAATTCCTTCAGTTCCTTCGGAGCCATACGTTATGGTGGAATGGATATAGGCCCGGTACCTGGAGCTAAGTCAATGCGAAAATCGATATCACGATCTGGTGGCATGCCTGGAAGATCTGAAGGAAACACACCGACAAACTCCCGAACCACTGGTATTGAATCAATCATCGGATACTCTGCGGTGGTGTCCCGCACATAAGCGAGATAAGCCAAACAACCCTTCTCGACTATACGTCGAGCCTTTAGAAAAGAAACAATCCGACTAGCTGCACTAATTGAGGAACCTCTCCACTCCAATCTCGGCAACTCAGGCATGGCTAAAGTAACAGTCTTGGCATGGCAATCCAGGATGGCATGATAAGGAGATAACCAATCCATGCCTAGGATGACCTCAAAATTGGTCATATCAAGTAATAAGAGGTCCGCTCTGGTCTCGAACCCACAAAATGTGACCACACAGAACCGATAGATCTGGTCCACGACCACATAATCGCCCATATAAGTGGACACATAAAAAGGAGTACCCAAGGACTCACGAGGAATATCCAGGAAGTGAGCAAACAAGGATGATAAATATGAATAGGTAGACCCTGAACCAAATAATACTGAAGCCTCCCTATCGTAGACGGAGATAACACCTGTGATGACGGCATCTGAGGCCAATGCATCTAGTCTTACCGGGAAAGAATAGAATCTGGCTGGAGCGCCGGCTGGCTGGCCTCCACCTGACTAAACATAAGCTATCTGAGCTCCCCCTACCTGGACTCCACCTCTAGGACGATCCCTACCCACATGTCCTCCACCCCTGGGTGGACGGACGGCTGGTGCTGCGATCATAGGCTGAGAACTCTGTTGAACCGCCTTACCCCGAAGCCTGGGGAAAGTCCTCCTCATGTGGCATGGATCCCCACACTCATAGCAACCCCTAGGAACCATAGACTACTGCCTTGAGGACTGGCCCTGAGGGCCGGAATAACCACTGGATGAACCCGGAATGGCCGGGGGACGGTATGAACTCTCTGGACAAGCACTGAAATAGGCGTTGGAAGAACCTTGATGACCAGAATACCCGCCAAAGGAACCCTGAATAGCTGGTGGGCGATAAGAACTCTCCAGCATTGCACTGAAGTATGGCCTCACTGGAGCACCTCGAGGAGGTGGTGGTGGTGTTGAATATGGGGGGCTGCTGGGCTGGCCCCTCCCAAACTGTCCTCTTCCCCTAGCCGGGGCACCTCTAAAATCTCCAAAAAACTGGGCCCTCTTATCCTGGTGTCCCTGCTCTCTGCTCCTCGTATGATAACCCTCAATCCTGCGAGCGATCTCCACTACTAGCTGATAAGGATTCTCCATCTCTACCTCTCGAGCCATGTTGGCCCTAATACCAGAGTGCAACCCTGCTACAAACCTCTGTACTCTCTCTGCGTCAGTAGGAAGTATCATAAGTGCATGACGAGACAACTCAGAAAACCTGGCCTCATAGTTGGTCACTGACATCTAACCCTGCTCAAGCTGCTCAAACTGGTACCGCAGCTCTTCCTCTCATAGGTTGGGATATACCTGGCCAAAAATAGCTGAGTGAACTCCTCCCAAGTGATAGGGGGAGACCCCGCCGGTCCGCCAAGAACATAAGACTGCCACCATCTACGGGCCTTGCCCTCTAGCTGGAAAGTAGTGAAGTCAACTCTGTGAGAATCCAGTATCCTCATGTTGTGCAGTCTGTCCCTGCACCTGTCAATAAAATCTTAAGCATCCTCATAACGCTTGCCCCTGAAGATAGAAGGGTGTAGTCTAGTCCATCTGTCCAGTAGCTTCTGCGGATCGCCGTCCGCAGCTGGTCTAGGCTCAGGTGTTGCTGCTGCTACTGGCTGGGCCCCACCTGCGGGTAATGTACCCGAAGTCTGATAAAATGTGGCTGCATGTCTTGGGTCCTGGGTCATAGAGGTCTGTGCTCCCCCTCCCGCCTGAGATGTGGTTGTGTCTGCTGGAAATAAACCAGACTGGGTCATGGTGTCCATGAACCGCATCATACAGCCCATGACCTTCTGAAAGCCCGGCGCTGTCATGAAATCCACAAGGGCAGGATCTGCTGCGGGCACCTCGCCCTGCTCCTCAATGATAGGTTCCTCTGATGGATCCGCTGGTGGTGCAACTGGGGCAACTCTGGGACGCCCTCTCCCCCTACCTCGGGTCGGTGCCCTCCCTCGGCCTCTAACAATGGGGGGAGCGGCTCCTCCAGGGTCTGGAACGTTGGTTGTACGCGTCCTCACCATCTGTGAGAGAATAGAAGAGTGAGATTCAATATACCATCAACTGCATGATAGAAGATGAATAAAGATAGATTTCGTAACACCCTATAGCCTCCCGAAGATAAATACAGGCATCTTCGTACCGATCCGCAAGACTCTATTAGGATTGCCCATTACTTGTGAGACGTAAGTGAACCTAGAGCTCTGATACTATGTTGTCATGACCCAAATACTAACCTAGGTAGCGATGGCGCCCAACACCGATGTTAGGCAAGCCAACACAATTAAACTATTGAGTCCCGTTTATTTTTATAAAAACCTTTTCTAATTAATGCCCAGGTTTAAATCACTAAGCATGTGAAAATAAATATTATCAAAGGCAAATTTAATTATGATCAAGAAGTAAATTTTTAAATAGTTACATCCCCAAAAGAATAGTCTACTAATGTGTGTGCCAAGAACTGGTGTCACAAGTATACATGCATCTAGCAGAAGGAATCAAAAGAATACATCTATCCTACTGTCTAGGATGAAATGGACAGAATAAACAAAAGAAAAGACTCCACCGCACTGCTGAACGGCATCAAGAGAAGCAGCTCACCATGGAATCTCTGATCTCGGGAAGTCAAGAGCATGCTTCATACTGATAACCGGATGCACCTGCCTCAGAACTTGTACAATTAAGTACAGAAGCGTAGCATGAGTACATAAATATTATGTACCCAATAAGTATCCAGTCTAATCTCGAAGAAGTAGTGACGAGAGGTCGACCTGACACTTACTAGGGCCAACCATTTTATTAAGCATACGACTAAGCATGAGTATCGTGGCTAAAATAGCATAATGTAATAGGAAATAACAAGCCTTTTCATAAATATGATTATACATAAATTTTGATCTTTTCAGTTAACAGTTTATGTTCTAAAGCATGTTAAGCAATTCAAGTCACAATAGTGCCAAGCAAATAGCATGCATAGATAGTGTCATGGGCGTACGACCCGATCCAATATAATAATAAATGTGCACTGTCGGAGGGTCGAACGACGCGAACCATAGATACATCTATTACCCCTCTCGCAAATCATACATGCGAGACGAGCAATACAATTAAGCACATCAAGCAGGCAAATACAAGATTTAACAAGAAGGCAAGTATTCAAGAAATGTCAATTTCTTTTTAATGTCACAAAGATATTGTTCAATCTATTGGGTTCTGTTTACCAATTAGATATGATATAAGCAAGTATATTTCACAATAAAGTTTCAAGTATAATAAATAAGCATGTTTTTGGGGTCCTAGGCTACCCGGACTTAGGCATAATAGTAGCTACGCACAGACTCTCGTCACTTCGTACATACGTAGCCCCCCACAAATAATAGCACATTATTAATCATTTCACCTATGGGGACTATTCCCTCTTACTAGGTTAGAAAGGAGACTTACCTTGTTTCAAGCCTACTTCTAACTCGAGAATGCGCCCGAACCTCCAAATTCGTCGCCCAACAACTCGAAACTAACCAAACATCACATAAACTAATCAATCCATGCTAAAAAGTTCACATTCCCCCCATTTAAATGATTACCCAACCTAGTTTACAAGATTCCTAAAATTCACCCCCAGGCCCACATGCTCGATTCCGGAAAATTTTAAGGGAAGTTGTTACCCATAACCTTAGGATCAATAATATATAATTTTTACTAGATTCCCTAAAAATTCGTGGTTAAATCTTATTCTTACCAAAACCCTAGGTTTTACTCTAAAACCATAATTTTTACTAATCTTTGTGTGTTAGTCTACCCAAAAACTAAGTATTAAACTCACATTAAGTAGGTATAACTTACCTCAAGGTGATAAGTCGAAATCTCTGCTTTGGGAGCTCCTAAATCGCCCAAGGATGTAATAAATGCCCTCAAATATGCCTAAGTTTCGACTTTAAAACAACCTCACTACCTCCAGTGCTTTCGCACCTGCGGTCTCGCTTCTGCGGACCAACGTCCGCATCTGCGGAAAGGGGAGGGGCTGGCAGGGATCGCACCTGCGGAAGGGAGCCCGCACATGCGCCTCCGCTTCTGCGTAAAAAGGATCGCATCTGCGGAACCTGGGCATCCACTCAATGGACGCATCTGCGAGGTCTCGACCGCACCTGCGTTCTCGTACCTATGGCTGGCCAATCGCAAGTGCGTTCACACCAGATCTGGTGCACCAGCAGCTCTTTTAGTGATTGGACTTGCCTCACGTGACTGAATGGCATCTAGGGCCCCCAGGCCCCGTCCAAACATACCAACAAGTTCTAAATCATAAGACGGACTCGCTCGAACCTTCGGAACGCCCGAAACAACATTAAATCTAAGAATCATACCCCAAAACCAACTAAATCTAACTTATGAACTTTGAGTTCTCAAATTCACTTCTAACACGCCGAAACGTACTTATACTACTCGGAATGATACCAATTGCATGCAAGTCATAAATGACATTACGGAACTTTTTCCGGTTCCTTTCGGACCTCGATATCACCAAAACACGTTCCAAACCTCATTTTTGAACTTCAAGAATCGTATTTCACTATTTAGCGCCGAAATGCTCCCCGGTCATCCAAAACTCGTTCTGATCATACGCCCAAGTCCGAAATCATCATACAAACCTATTGGAACCTTCAAATCCCGATTCCGAGGTTGGGTTCTATAAAGCAAAACGACTGGTTGGGTCGTTACATGATCCAAGTTTGCTTTGTGAATTATCCATATTTGCTTCCCATGGTTTGACATACAAAAGAAATATACGTATAAATATTAGTATTTTCAAAGAAAAAGAAATAAAGTGAAATTTGTGAGCGACAACAATTATGTGATAGGCTGGGAGGAAAACTTACTAATCCCAATTTATTTCTATACTTATTTTACTAGATTAAAAAGTTGCCCAAACAAGGATTACACCTAATTACCTTTTCATTTTTCTCCTACTGGCAACATTACGTTCAACTAAAGAAAACTTATCCATTAAATTGCAATTTGTTATAAATATATATTATATCATGGATGTTCATAAGCTTCCTGAAGAAGCTTATCCATATGGGACTCCGCCGTAAATATGTTTATCTACTTGGTACTCTATTGAAAATAAGCTTCCTGAAGAAGCTTATTATTTCGGTACTCAGTTATGGATAAATATTATCCCCGGTAGAAGATTATCTATGTCAGGTACAGTAGCAGCTTACACAACAGCCTGCAGTAGCTTACACAGCAGCTTGCAGTAGCTTACACAGCAGCTTGCAGTAGCAGCTTACAAGTAGCTTACACAGCAGCTTGCAGTAGCAGCTTACACAGCAACTTCCTTCTTCTATAAATAGAGGAGATTTCAGTTTATTATGTACATCAATTTGAAAGTTGAATAAGACATCAATCTCTCTCTCTATACTTGTTTTTGGTTTATTTCTTTACAGTCGTTATTTTATAACACGTTATCAGCACGAGACTTTGCCATATCGAGCATATCTTTGAAAGTATCCAAGGTATGAACTTTCTTGTTCTAAATATATGTTTATCATCTATATTAATCACATCTTTATATCCAAATAATGATGTAGATTCCATTTTACTTGGATGAGATCTCGTGAAATTAGAAAGAGAAAAAAAAATGATTTTACTTAAGCTAATATATGATGGCAAGACTACCCCAACAGTTTCTGTGAAAAACGTTTGGGGGCTATGTATACTTATACAGTCGCTATTTTGGTACTTATTTACCTTTTGATTATCTTAATAAAAGATTACAAAATGAGTAACATTATTAGATTCACTTAAACTCCAACAGAGTTTGCAAGAAATATACAACCACCGGAAGTGGTTATGTTTCGTATATCTCATTGTAACTAAGTTTTGTTAACCACCAGAAGTGGTATATGCCTATGACCACCAGAAGTGATAATTTAGGCTTTCTATGGTTACAATTGAAGATAAGTTAGAGAAAATTTCTCTATATTACTTGCATGCCTCGATTTGCTCCTGAAGTAGCATTATCTTAAAAGATGTTCTAAGCCATCACACAATTTGGTGTGATTCATGCACGCTCAGATAATTATATTCCATTCCCTGAAGGATGAGAACTTTTGATAAATAGTAATCCATTCCCTGAAGTGAATGTGACAATATATGAACGCGTTCTTGATGTAAATATATTAATTCACCTTCAGAAGAGGTAATATGATTGAGAGAATATATACTTCATATTTCGTATTTTAAATTTTCTCCTGAAGAAGTAACACAATTGAAATTTCCTCCTGAAGTAGGAAATATTATGAAAGTGTGTCTTTCCGTGCTTAAACAAAATAATGAGCTATTCAAAGTTATTTTTTAAGCACATTTTCATTCCCTGGGGTGAATGAAGAAATACCTCTACTCACTTCCTGAAGAGCTAGAATAACAGAGGATATAAATATTATTTTGTGGCATAAAAATCATTGCCGCACGTACCTGTTGTACGTAAAACATCTTGGAAAGTTTATTAAGTATCATTCTAAGGCAAATGCATTCTTGTAGAATGCTTTCTAATCCACCACATTAATATATTATGGTTAGTTATTGAGTTCCCCGAACGAAATAACAACTCATATATCTTTCCCTGAAGGATGTATTGACTATGTGGTTGCCGCTTAGATATAAAATATTCAGATGTTAATGCCATTTCTCCCTGAAGGAGACATTCGTCACAAAGTTGGTGGTAAAATTACTGAAATTCTTAATTTCTTACATTTATAATTTAGTATTGTCTATATATTATTTATTTGATTACGATTTTCTCTCATGATACCAGAGGTGTCTGAGCAATATTTGACTGTACAAAATGTATCAATAACTCTTGAAGAGCTAACTGCTTGTCTAGAAGACACATGCCACCAGTAGTGTTTGATAAATATTAGATTGTGGATAATAAACGGAGGCTCTCGAAGAGCTTATATACAAATATGCCATTCATATTATATGATTATGGTCAAACATATGTTGTAGTAAACCTGAAGTTTACGTATAGAAATGGCAATCATATTGAAACTACAAATGATTGGAAGATTGAAAATCTTCATGTTTCCACAATCATAAGGGGTAAAATGATATATATATGTGAGAAGTTATCCGCCTTATTTTCCAATTTGTATTACATCATGTATCAGAGTAAACTAGAAGTTTACTAATGCAAAAGCAGTCACAGTAAACCAGAAGTTTTACTAAGACAAAAGTAGCTACAGTAAATCAGAAATTCGCTGATACAAGAGTAGCCACAGTAAATCAGAAGTTTACTAATGCAAAAGCTTATGACATAGTAAACCAGAAGTTTACTAAGAGATAGCACATGCCATGATAAACCTGAAGTTTTCATTTGCCATTTTTAGATGCGCTATTTGAGAATTCAAATAAACATATACTGAAGAACTAGAAGATTCTTCAAGAATTCTGTTGTATTGCTTGTTCTCAAAATAAATTGATTATACCAGCTAAAGTTAGGGCTATAACCCCTGAATTCTGAAATATATGAAAGGTGAATATGGGCTCATTCACCTATCATGTGAACCACTTATAGATGCATATATGAGATGGTTACACATGCGTTTTATTGTCAACCTGCAGTTTGGCATTTGAAATTGCTTTTCTCAGTTAAGAGCATAATTTTCAGATTATGAAATCAAGATAGTTCATCTTGATGATGCTGGTTTATATCCAAGCTAGTTTAACATTGAATACCTCCTATTAATGGCTAAACTATTGCTTATGAGAACAAAGCCTCATGTGTTGGTCTAAGATTTTTTTAAATTGCATACAACAGCACTTATATGCATCAGACCAACAAAATATGATAAGTCCTCCCCTCACAATTGGTTTAGGATCAGAAACC